>WWET01000255.1:297066-331398 GCA_011038615.1 Limnodynastes dumerilii | reverse complement strand
CTGTCATGTCATGTGACTAGTCCAAGATGGCCGTGCCCATGGATCAGAGCACCACCGCGCTTGCCGCCAGAATCCCACGTGGAGAACGTCCAGACTGGTGAGTATGCCTGAGGCTGTCACTGTTTCAGTGACAGTCTCCGACGGCTGCGAGGACCCGTGCGCCGGGAGAATGGTACAGACAGGGAACCAGGGCACAGGTAAGTGCGGCGTCTGCCGCGGTTTGTGATACTTTTTGTCAGTATAAGTGCCTATCACATATTGTACTCGTACACAGCTGACCAAAGTCTTCTAATCTGATATTGTCATTGTCACCGTGGTGATTTGCACCAGTTATAAACCAGTTGCGGTCTCTGGTCCGATAGGCCACTTTGTGAAATGGAGACAGCTAAAAGTTACTTTTCGGCTGTCTCTATTTGGAATAGGGGGCCATTTTAGAATTTTTTTTATAAATGGGTGAATATGGCGATCGGCATACTCGCCCATTCATTTTCGCAGACCCGCCAGATGACAGCTACGGAGAGGTGAGTAACCCTCTCTGGGGCATTTTAGTAGTAGGGGGGTTAGGGTTAGGTGCTTAGGAAGGGAGGGTTAGGGATAGGACCATAGGAGGGGAGGGGAGGGTTAGGGTTAGAATTAGGGGAAGGGTTGGGGTTAGTTTAGCCACTCACCTTTCGGAGCACCATGTTCGGGGACCCTGTTATAAATTGCTATGCCTCATTGAGGTATATGCAATCGAAATCCCAGCCAGTTCGAAATAAGCGTTGGGGGAATGGAAGGGGAGGGTTAGGGTTAGAATTAGGGGAAGGGTTGGGGTTAGTTTAGCCACTCACCTTTCGGAGCACCATGTTCGGGGACCCACATCTGTTATAAACAGTGGTTGTACCTATAATTGAATAATTGTTACATGATATTCAATCCTTGATTGTTTGGACTTATGGTTAGTTCACATAACTGTCTAGTTTGCATAGTATTTGTAAACTGAATGAATTCTATCTTATCTTGTTGTGAGGAGAATATATATATAGTGTATCCGTCTACTGTGTTTGACTGTCTCTTGGTTGGATGGAAACTGACAGAGGAAGTTACATATATATTTAGTCCCCCTCTTTTTTTCCATCCATCTCAGTGACATACTGATTCTATGATCCACTTATCATGATATTATGTCATGTGCATCTCCACCACAAAGGTCTGCCTTTCCCTTCTCCTTCCCTCCCTAAGTAGTTTTCTATATAATAAACTGAAAAAACTATTTTGTCTAAATGATCATTTACTTAAAGTAATCAAATGAATTATCCATCTGTAAAATATGATACTGATACTCAAAATGAGTCAACTGTAACATTAATATGCATTTACAGTCAAGAATTTACCATGTGAATTCTGAGCAGATTACTTTCTGAACATTTTATACTATAAACCAGGGTTGCCGACTCTCCCGGAATATCAGGGAGATTCCTGAAATTCGGGCAGCTGTTCCGGTATCCCGGGAGAGCCAGAATACCTCCCGCAGGGGATTTGAAGATGTGGTTTCATGCAAATCACAGTATCATGTCCCACTCCCCAGCCTAGCAACACTACTAGCGACTGGGCGGGACCAGATGACGCAATTAGCTTAGACTGTGCATTAATCACATCAATAAGCCCCGCCCCCGTATCAGCCTCAATCTCTTCCCTACGGGATCTTGGAGAGAAGCTTTTGAAAGTCGGCAACCCCGCTATAAACTGGCACTGCCTTGGGCATTTCCTTACTGTACATTGATTACGAGCCTCCTCCTCCTCCTTCTGTGATTTGAGTCACAGCTTGAACAAGGTGCAATTGTGTGCACTTCATTTCTGAGCATGCACAGTGAACAATTACACAGAGATCAGTGTGGGAGAGGGCCAGCATTAAATGCAGTCAGTCAGTGACGTGTCTGAAGCTGGCCATACCTTAGAGCGATTATCGAAAATCACATGAATTCGCCGATAATCTTGCCGATTTTTCCGCTAGAGTCCCAAATAATATCGGCACCATACATCACATTTGTTTCATACAATAATCGTGCGAACGTTTAAAACAGCTTAGATTTTTGGTCTACTTTCGTCGGCTGCAAAATACAAAATATTGCTTTTGCCCACACACAGTATGATAAGTTTATTTTATCGTCTGATTTTCTTTACAAATTTAAATAAAGAGCAGTCGTTAGCATGTGGGTTTGACTGACGTAGACGATAGGAAGTATAAATATAACTTCCTGTTGTAGCTAGCTTTTTGTTCTTTGCTGCCATGATGGATGCAAATACTAAAGGTCTTGGAATCAGACGCTGCATAAAATGTCCCAGTTGATATTATAGTTCACTCCAACAAATCATGTCCCACAGGTCTTGATGCACAAGGATGTACCTGCATATATAAGCAGGTGTTTAAACACAGACGCTGCATGAAATGTCCCAGTTGATATTATAGTTCACGCCAACAAATACATGTCACACAGCTCTTGACGCTACATGAAATGTCCCAGTTCATTTGCATAAGCACGCCTCTACTTCACCATAAATTTATCGCCGAATATATAACAATTATCGTGAAATGGCCATATACTATGCGATTTTTCAAAAAATCTGGTGCTTTTCATTGGGCCGGATCCAGAACTACGTCCGTCTTCCATAGACGGACGTAATTCAATGAACAATAGCTACGGCGCATGCGTAGTAGCTATTGTACGTAATCTGCGTATCATTTTGATACGTAGATTGCGTATATGCGGTCTTTTAGACCGCAGTTCTGGATCTACCCCATTGTTCAGAAGCCCTTTTTGGACGATTATTGGATTCTCGTCCGAAAAATCGTTACCATACACTTGCGCGATAATTCGGGCCCTTGCGCGATAATTGAAGAATCGGGCCGATAATCGCTCTAGTGTATGGCCAGCTTAACTTGCCATCAAGAGGTACTTTACTGATCTCTAGCATACTGGGATCCATACTGTAATCAGCGCATAACAGCCCCAGCAGTCATCAGTGTATTTACTCTATCACAGCTATATTGAAGCTTTATTGATTGATTTATAATGCTACATTGTTGCAGTATCTGCATACTGTATTGTTCACCTGAACTTCCTGTACTGACCCTACCTCCCATAAAGGAGGACAGCAACTAATAGTACATATCACTGTAAGCTTACCAGTGCTGAAACAGAACATAAGTCTGCTTGTTACATTGTGCCCTATCAGCTGATGGCAAAGAAGATAGCCACCAGGAAGATTGCAAGGAAAATAAAAGAGCCATAACATGAGATGGACCTGCCTCTCAATTTCTCCACAATCTTTACTTCCCCACCCACTACATATCTCCTGACTCTTACACAATGAACTAGACTGAGGCAAATTCGGTCCCAGGCTCTGGTCGATGCCTGTAGGTGCTTTTTTTATTAAAATGTAATTTCTTTTTTATTATTTTATTCCGATCACATTGTGATTGAAGTGTTTGCAGTATTTCTTTTTTTATGGGCTCATTGAGTTTAGCAGCTTGGTTCCTGTACTCTATGTGCCAGACATGACTGCCATCCAGAGGTAGGTGTGTGTCTTCAGATTTCCGTGGGACTCTGGATCAGACCCTCAAAGCCAGGCCGCTGTCAGAAAATGCGGGGCCCAGGACACAGCCACGGGGCCCCATCCCTATAAGACGTCATTAGTGACATTACTTAGGAACGGGGCGCCGCAGACCTGCTTTACCAGCAGGCCAGGGCACAGGGAAGAGTTTCACTGTGCATTGACCTGCTACTCAGCGGGCCCCCATCAGCTCCGGGCCTGGGAGAATAGTCCTGGCTGTTCCCCATCCTTGCTCAAAGCTGAAGCCAATTTTGCTGGACCAGGACTGGACTGCTTGGAGCAGGACTGGATTGCTGGATCAGGACTGGTACGAGGCTTAGGCAGGATCAGGATACAGGCAAGGCAGGACTGGATCAGGACTCAGGCAAAGCATGGCTGGATCAGGACTCAGAGCTGGGTGTAAAAGGACCAGGCACCTTAGAAGACAAAGTTGTTCTAGCAAGAAGTGAAGGGCTTGCAGGATTTATATAGGGCGCGCTGCTCACGGATAGGCTGGAGGACTGGAGAGGAAGCAAGGCATTGGAGGAGCAGTGTCACCTGATCAAACCAAGATGGCGGCACCGATGGACCGGAGCACCGCGGAGGTTTGGCGCCAGGACTTCCACGAGGACGCCGCTGCTGACTGCTGCTGGTGAGTATGGAGACTGTCACTGCTCCGGTGACAGTCTCTGGCTTCCAGACACGCGGGACCACCGAGAGGAGACAGCCGCCGCCGGACTGCAGAGCGGGTAAGTGCGGCGTCTGCCGCGATATGTGATACAATATAGCCAATATAGCCGTGCTTTCCAAACCGCATTTATTCACCTTTAGTGCTCCGAGCTGTCACACCGTAAAGTAGAACTGTTCTTTTACAATTTGGGAAATTCAGTGCAACTGTTTTAATGTTAAATATGGTCGTCAACAGGTGCATTGATATGTTGATTATGTATACAATACTATAATAATTGCCAGCTGACTTTTATCAAACGTAGAAAAGAAAAGAAAAGAAAACATGCTAGCTGCTATTAAAATATTGAGTGGTATAATTTGTTTTAATCTCTTTGTTGTTTCATTTTACTGTTGTTTATTGTAGTTTTATTTTATTTTATGTTAAAATAAAAAAATGTTTCCTGCTTTGTTTTGTTTCTATGTGTAATACACTTTGACATTAGCACCCTATCTGTTGTATACTCAAAAGTGATATTTATTTAACTAAACCCATATATTGTGGCGCTGTTCTTGTTTGTTTGTTTGCTCTCCCACTCTCAGGTCTTCTGCCTTCTACCTGTGAATCTGGACCATTTATTAGGACTCCTGACATACTTGCATGGCTTTTCACCTGCATTACTACAGGACGACTTATTCTCCACTTGCAGGAGGAAATGGAGAGACAGAGATATATGAGATAGCAGCTTTCACATATAGCAAGGGTTGTGCCCGGCTAGAGGAGGAGGCATTCTTTAAAGGAAGAGGTGTAATAGAACACGAGGGCATGAATATAAACTGGAGGGTGGTAGATTCAGAGGAAATGTGCGGAAAACGGACTTCACTGAAAGGGTGATTGATAAGTGGACTAGCTTCCCATCTGAGGTGGTAGAGGTAACAGTAGAACAGTTTAAACATGCTTGGGGTAAATATAAGGATATCCTAAATCTAAAACTAAATTGAGGGTAAATAGGGTGTAGGGTCAGTATTGTTTTAAATAAACAACTGGGCAGACTGGATGGGCCATGTGGCTCTTATCTGCTGTCACTTTCTATGTTTCTATGAGATTATAGAGGAGTAGAGGTAACAGGGAGACAGTTTGTTTTGGTCAACAGTGTAAAGATGGTACAATAAAGCAATAGTAGTTGAAAAATAAGTCTTGACAGACTGATAGGAAAAAGTATGATGGCTTACCTGTGTGTTTAAGTTTTTGAGATCGTATGATGTGTAATAAGTATTAAATCCATCATGGCTGTATGGTTTACATCTAATGCAGACAGCAAACATGATAATCGTCAGATAGCTCTGACATCTTACCAGTGCATTACATTGTGTTATTTGATTATTGGGAGCTCCTAATTTTCAAGATCAGTGATGTCCAATGGTTGGTAAAATTCTTGTGTAATGTAAAGTACTGAACCATTCAACGGGGAGTGATTTCAGTGTGGAAAGTGCAAAAATTAGGTGCTAAATACAGTAAGAAATCACAGTAAAAAATTTAATTGTTTTAAAAATCCAAGTGTGTACCCAGCTTGAGTCAAGTGATGTGTTATTATTGTGATATTATTGTGATATTGGCCCTGATTCACAATTAAGAGTAAAATTGAAAACTTACCTAAATACACGCAAGTGAAAAATCTGCAACACCAATTCAGAGAAAATGGACACCGATTAGCAACTCCCACTGTGTGCTAGGTAAGGACGTAGGTCTTTGCTGCGTATACTTAGTGCAGACATAATTAGTCTGTGAATGGGCCCTGTGTTTATTTGTTTAAAATTGGTTATGAGTCAAAGATACGTAAATAAATACACTGATTATGACTGAAAAGTTATTTTTTTTTTATTGGTTTATAAACAGCCAGTACTCTTATTAACATATGTGAACAAAAATAGCATTTAAAATAAAACTTTAAATAACAAAAATCAAGACATACCTAACAAAACACTTAAAGGCATACTGCATGAATACAATGATCCACTACATATAGAGTTTCATAAATATTGTAAAATATATAAAAAACACAAACAACCAATACAGTTATACAGTTAAATAATTAAAAACACACAGCAAGTGTGGCCTCAACTAAGTAAGAGAAGATACATGGCCTAACACTAAACAACACGGTTCATCAACTAATGAGTGGTCGAGGGCTACCTTAACTTTTCCTGTGCGTATGATAGTTTACACAAGGTTTTCCTAACTGTGAATCAGTCCTAACTCTATTGGAACGCCCATACTGTACTTTAGTAGCCTGTGTGCATTAAGAGTCTTTCCCATAGGTGTATCTATAATGGGTGCAGGGTGTGCAGTGCACATGGGCCCCTCAGAACAGGGGGCCCTGTGGCATTCATCCTGCACCCAGGGATGGGAGGGGAAGGGGGGCCATTCAGCATCTATTTCTTCCCTCTAATATCTTCTGGAGGGAGGAAATAGATGCCGAATGAGTCCCCCTTCCCCTGTGGTGGGACTGCCCTATTCGTGGGCTGAAAAAGGGGTGGGATTTACAACACAGTTAGGCTCTGCCCCTTTTTAGGTCTGCAAATTGGGGCAGTCCTGTCTCAGGTAAGGGCGGGGGGGCCATGTACAAATCCTGCACAAGGGCCCTCTAACTTCTTAAAACGCCCCTGGTATTGCCCCTCTAGCTACGAATGCGGGACTCATTCCGTGCCAATGTGTGCATCAGTCCTAAGTCAGACATCTGTGTTTGTGATTCAGTCGACCATGATTTCCATAAGTATATTTGGGTTCTGGGCATGCGCAGTTTAACTGATTGTAAAAATCCGCGCGTAGATTCTGCACTTGCTTAAGTATGAATATGGTCCATTATATGTGTTTTTGCTCTATAATCAGATTAGATACCTTTAAGATAAGAGTCTCCACCATTCCACGCATTAGCTGGAGGGATAAGTGTAAGATTCAGGGGGGAAAAAAGCAAGTATGTTTAGTCAAGGGGCACACTCTTGTCCTATGTGTGCCCCTTGACCAATTCTATTTTACAAATCCTGTGTGTGCGGTTTTTTCATTCCCTAATATCCTCTCCCTCATCCCACCATTACCTCACGGAGGGCTAAATGTGCAGCCAATCAAAAGTGAGGCTGAAAATGATGATCATCAATATTATTGTTTTTTTTTAAAGGAATCAGCAATACAATTCATTTTTAAAGGCATAGGAGCAGATCTCTAAATGCAGCTGTACCCATGTGAGTGCTTCAGTAACCTCTCCCCTTGCTCACACAGACTCTTGACCCCAGCTCTGTGCATTCAAATTTTGTAGACATTTCGTACACAATTACAATGAGATCAGAAGAATGGAAGGGTATGCAGTATTATAGAACGCCTATATTGTGCACTTAATACTACGTCTCCAGGCAGAGCCATAAGTAGAAATTTTAACAAGGAAATATGTCGCCTACCATGACCTTGAATTCCAAACCAATTTAACCTTATATTTTAACTTACTAGTGCTCCCATTAAGTCTCTACCACACACCCCTAGTTACAGCCCTGCCACCAGGTCCAATTCTAGAACTAGGCAGGTTTAGGTCGTTAGCTAGGACATGCTGATCCTGGGGAGTGGTGACACGCAAGTGTTTAGGGAGTGTTCAAAATGACAGAGACTGCGGATTACCCAAGTTGCTGTCATTCCATATCCTATTGCGGCAACTTGTATGTCTAACATCAGCCCTGTAATCTCGGCTCTCTTACATGTGCAACATGGCTTTCCTGCCAGCTATCCCATTATATCATAGTTGCCAACTCTCCCTGAATATCAGGGAGACTCCCTGAAGATTGGGTGATCTCCCTGACTCCCTGAAGTGTTTGGTAATCTCCCTGATTCTAATTTCATCCATTGAGGTCTATGGAGATGACCAATTTCATGGAGGCCAAGATGTAATAAAAGTTTCTTGTTAATCAGCTGCAGCGTCACTTTTAGCTTTTCTATAAAGATAGTAATGAAAGTGTTCACTGACAATTTAATAATCAATAAATACTGACATTTTTATTGTAAAATAGTTTTCCTGGCGGTGCTAGATACACCTATGGGTGGAGCTATTCACAGGACACACCTCTTTGGCGCTACAGGACACACCCCTTTGCTGCAGCACCTTGATAGTGCTCTTACAATCTCCCTGATATTCATTTGCAAAAGTAGGCAACCATGATGTAACTACAGAGAGTGTATACTTGTTGGAAGTCATAGAAATTTTTTATGATCTAACCTTATAAAATGTAAAAATTGCAAAGCAAGTCAGCAAGAAACATATCCACCAAGTAGTGTACAATAGAGATTTACATATTACATATTCACCATGATGTTTACTCCTTTTAGCTTATAAAATAAAGTAACATTATTTCAAATTATAATAATCATGGTCTACTTAGGTATTGTTACAATGGTAAAGGCCAAGGTAAAATGTGTTTGTTACTTACAAAAGTGGCAGTCACAGAACATTCTCAGCATCTAATCCATTAATAAAATCATGGAGAGGAGAAGAATGTATCTGCATTTCTTAATGGAACACAAACGATGAAACCACATCCCTGAAGACAAAACACGGACCTTGGCTAAACAGATAAATACAGACTTTGTCTTTGCATCTTTTCTATAAGTTGCATTTAAAAAAAAAAATGACTATCCTCATTAATATAAAAGTATTGCAATATCTGATCTTGTAACCCATGCTCTTAAATGCAACTGTTTCTGATGATCAACTAAAAAGTAGTGATGTTTCTGATTATCAGTATTATAATGGTTTGTATTGTAAGGAATTTTTCATTTTCACCTTCCAAACATCACAGTAAAGAAGAACAAATATTTGGTATGAGCCAGAAAGCCATGAGGCAGCTTCCATCTACTGAAATGCCATTACAAACAATTAGAAGGAACAAAATAAGGTCCTTCTCTCCACAACAAACAATTTATACACTATTGGCCCTGATCCAGAACTACGCTGGCCAGCGTTAAAATGGCGTCCAGCAGCGTAAGATCGGCTTAAAAGCCCATCTGCGCATGCGCCGGGCAGATGTTACCCGGCGTAGCTACAGAAACGCCTGAACGTGGATCAGGCGCCCATAGCTTCAGCGTAGTAATTCTGGAGGGGGCGTCCTCCAGCATTACTACGCTGAAGTTAGTGCAGGTAGGCGGGGGGGGGAGGGTAATGAGGCTGGGAGGGCAGCGTTAGCTACTTAGGGTAGCCTTCAGCCGGCGTAACCCAGTGTAATTACGATCTTGCAGGGAGGGGTGTAACGCTGATACGCTGAGCTTTAGTACGCTCAGCACAACAGCGTTACTCTGGATCAGACCCTATGGGCTCTATGGTTCGTATTTACGGCCAGCGTAGCTCTAATGCACTCCCCCGACACTCCCCCTGTGGCCGTCGTAATTATACACTGTTACACCCGCTGAAGGCTACCCTAACTTCAGCCGTGTAACAGAGTGTAATTTCGCCAGCCACATGTTTGTAACTCCCTAACCCTGCCCCTTAATCCTAATGTTAATGTCTCCCCCTACCTACCTTCCGTAACTACAGCGTAGTTACGGTGTTCCCTGCCCCTTCCTCCGTAACTACATGCATGATCCTGCCAAAATTTTTTTTTTTGATATTTGATATTTGATCAGGATGTTCCAACAGTATCTACTCAGATAGATCACTTCAATATCTCTTAGAATTTGCAATCAAACATTTTTTGGCAAAATCTCCATATAGAATTACTTCTACTTATTTGTCAAGATATCTACACATTTAATTCGTAATATAAGTAGGAGCATTAGATATCGAGCTTATCTCCTCCAGTTCATTGTAATGTTAAGAACGGTACTTTATACTTTAAGAATGTTAAGAATGTTAAGAACATACTTCACCCATACACTTTGACAATTACCGATATCTCTCTGCCGCACCTATTGCCGGTCCAGGGACAGGTGAGTAAAGTATCTGTGCGTGGTAGGGAGGGTTAGTGTCAGGCTGTAGGGGAGGGATGTTTAGGGTCAGGCTGCAGGAGATGGAGGCTTAGGGTCAGGTTGCAGGGGAGGGAGGTTAGGGTCAGGCTGCAGGGGAGGGAGGATTAGGGTCAGGCTGCAGGGGAGGGAGGGTTAGGGTCAGACCGTGGGAGATGGTGGGTTAGGGTCATGCTGCAATTAAGGGAGGGTTAGGGTCAGGCTGCCAGGAAAGGAGGGTTAGGGTAGTGAGAGGGGAGGGTTAGGGTTAGAATTAGGGAAAGGAGGACTATTTTTGCTTACCACGTCGGAGCACAGAGCTTTCGGTGCTCCTTGGATCGATTGCTATGCCTCATTCGCAACTGGCTGGGAGGAAATCGTCCGTTCGTACCGGAGCACCACACCCTGTTAAGAAGATTTTATGTACTCACAGTCTTGGATTTTTTCAGTGTCACTCTAAAATTTAGAGTTTTGCAGATCCTTCTTTCCGACCTCATATATCATCCACCTTATATATCATCCACCGGAGTATATCTCTAAACATCCAAGGTGTAGCACCTGTTAAATGAGCCAGGTTCCTCACCACTCATCAGAGAGCATGAGCATGCACCCTGGTGAAATCCCAGGCAGCAAAGAAACGCATAAGTGGCGTTTTTTTATCACTGGACCAAAAGTATTTTTTTATTTATATGTGCACATATTCATCTCTCTGACTTTTTATCATTGAGAAGACTGTCTATTAAGCTTTTATTGAGGACAATTGAAGGTCTTGCATTCGCATTTCTAACTCTCCATAGACATTGCCTAGTGAAGCTGTATATACAGTGGTGAGGCACTATTTCTATAGTCAATATAGAGTCAATATATATACATCAATATATAAAAGCCCAATTGTATCTTTTCTAATTGTTCATTGCACTTTTGTTTAGCCATGTGGCAAGAAAATTGTTGTGAATATTATTGAAATGATATTATAATGATACTTTTGTTAAAAGTGAACTTTAATTGTTTTATTATATGCACAATAAACTAATCAAATCTCTCAAGCGCTCCATTTAATTCAGTTTTTTCTTTGGGTTTGGTCTACCTGGTAGCAGCTGAGAAATTTGGTATAGTTAAGTGGCTATTCTATTCCTTTCTCATTGGCACCCCCTTTTGCTTAATTATCCTGGTAACAGGTATATGAAGTTTATTTCCCAAATGAATTACTTTTACCTCAAGGATGAGAAGCAATGAAGCAAAGAAACAATGAAGCAGAATGAAGACTCCACGCCGAATGGTGAGTATCGATGTACCTCCAACCCGGGTGTGAGGCTCCGGTCCGAATGGCCGATTTTCGTTGTTCCGAAAAGTGTAAAAAAAAAAGCCCCCACTACTTCCCATAATTCTTACCCTAACCCTCCTCTCTTACTACCCTAACCCTCCTTCCTGGCAGCCTGACCCTAACCCTCCCTAACTTGCAGTCTAACCCTAACCCACCATCTCCCGCAACCTGACCCTAACCCTCCCTCCCCTACAGCCTGACCCTAACCCCGCAGAAAGAGTTGACTCACCTGTCCCCTCGGTCCGGAGAGCGGTGGTGGAGGTGCAGCAGAGTGATCTCTTCTTTCCGAAAGTGAATAGGTGAGTATGCCATTCATTAAAAAAAATGTCAAAAAGTGTGAGTATCGGAAAAAGGGACATTCTAAAAGTAACTTTCGAATGCCAGACTTTCTAGCCAGAGATTGCAACCGCTCCAACCCTTAACCTAATGCTTACCCTTACCCTCCCCTTCCATTACTCTAACCCTCCCCTCCCAACCCGACCCTAAGATTTTCTTCCCCACAGCCTAGCCCTAAAACTCTCCTACCCACAGCCTGAACCTAAAACTCCCTTACCCACAGCCTGACCCTAAAACTCCCTTCCCTGCAGCCTGACTCTAGTATTCATCTCAGGTCCGGTGTGGCGGGTCTGGTGTGCAGCGGTGGCGGCGATTTACGAATGAATGAATAAGTATGCCAAATGGCATGTTTGCCCATTCATTCAGAAAATGCAATAGTAGTATCTTAAGCAATAGTAGTATTTTCAAAATAGAGGCAGCCGAAAATTAGCTTTCAGCTGTCTGGTATTTCTAGATCACTATTATCAGACCGGAGACTGCATCCACTACACTCAAGTACATGAGTGGGAAGTACACACCTGTTTTCGGCATGCAGAATCCTACCTTAAAATTTCTGCATGCAGAAGGACACGTACAAACTGGAGAATGCTAAATTCACTGTACTGTAATGTACATAAATTACCTGTCATAATACTGGTATTGGTATGTGTCAATTTATACATAAATAGGAGGTTTAGTTCACAATATAGTTATATTGGGTTACACTCTTGCTCAGGGTCAAGGCACCTCCTGTAGGTGAGTTGATAACTATGTTGCAATATTTATTTATTAATTTTATTTATTAACAGATTTTTATATAGCACCATCAGATTACATATATATTTTACATTCACATCAGTCTCTGCCCCATTGGAGCTACATACTAAGTTCCCTAACACATACATACACACAGACTAGGGTTACTTTATTCAGCAGCCAATTAACCTGCCAGAATTATTATTATTATTAATGTTTATTTATAGGAATCCACACGGTATCCGCAGCGCCACACATAGGCAATGGTTACATATACAATACAATTAAAAGACAGGGAACAAGTTCAAATAAATAAGGAAGACAATAAAAGTACCATGCAAACATAAAATACAGTACAAAAAATACAGAACAATATGTGTGGAAAATAAAGCTGCAGGATATATGTGTAGGAACAGGTGAATAAGGAGAGAGATAAACAGTAGAGAGAAAAGGTGGGAATTAATGAGGACAAGGTAGAGGGGTGATGACAGAAGGGCCCTGCTCATTTGTGGGTGGGGGTCAACAGACAGGAGACACAAGGATAAAGAAGGGGAGGGCAGGAAAGCTTAGGTGGAAGAAGAGTAGGCTGAAGAAGTGGGTTTTGAGAGAGCGTTTGAAGGATTGGAGGGTGCTGGATTGCCTGATAGGTTGTGATAGGTTGTTCCAGTGTAAAGGGGCAGCCTGGGAGAAGTCTTGGATGCGGGACTGAGAGGTAGTTATCAGGTTGTAGTTGAGGCAGTTGTCATAAGCAGACTGGAGAGGTAGGGGAATGTGGATGTAAATGAGGGAGGAGAGATAGGATGCGGTGGAGGAGGTGAGAGCCTTGTAAGTTGTGGTGTGGAATTCAGAATTCTGAAAGGGACAGGAAGCCAGTGTAGAGATGGGGAGGTGGACGCAGTGCATTTGGAGAGGAAGATGAGTCTGCCTGCGGCATTAAATAAGGACTGTAGGGGAGTGAGACAGACCAGAGGAAGGCCAGAGTGGAAAATGCTATAGTAGTCAAGACGGGTGATAACAAGCGAGTGCACAAGCGTATTAGTGGCATCTGGGTCTGATGCATGCTATGTTGTTAAGGTGAAAGTAGCAGGACAGTGAGAGGGCACGAATATGGGAGGTAAAGAAAAGTGAGGAGTCAAGGATGATGCCCAAGCAGCAGGCTTGGGTGGAGGAGAAGATGGTGGAGCTGCCAAAAGTAGTAATGGAGATAGTTGGGGTAAAGGGGATATGTTATGGAAGGATGACTGTGATTTCAATTTTGTCCATGTTAAGCTTGAGAAAGCACTGGGATATCTATGAGCCAATCTAATACTTTGGACAGGAGTGAGGGGGAGGAGAGCTAGATTTGAGTGTCTAGACGGCCTAGAGGTGATAGTGAAAGCCAAAGGAACTGATGAGGTCACCCAGAGAGTAGGTGTAGAGCGGGAAGAGAAAGGGACCAAGAACTGAGCCCTGGGCAACATCATTGGGAAAAAGCCATTCAAACAGCTTGGAAGCGAAGGGGAGAAGGGAGATGGGTCAGTAGTTGAAGGGTGAGGTGGGGTCAAGTTTAAGTTTTTTAAGGATGGAGGAGACAAGTGCATGTTTAAATGGGGAGGGGAAGAAGCCAGAGGAGAGGGATAAGTTGAAGAGGTGAGCAAGATATGAGAGCATGGAAAGAGGGAGGGACCGGAGTAGATTAGAGGGGATGGGATCAAATGGACACGTTGATGGAGGGAATTACAAAAGAAGGCAGCATTCTTCTTTAGCTGAGGTGGGGATGAAGGCAGACATAAGTGGGTAGCTGGGGAGGAGAGGGTAGAGATGGAGGAGGATGAGAGGCTATGGTAGATGAGATGGAGCTCCTGATAGAGTCTATCTTGGAAGTAAAGAAGGTGGCAAAGTCAGAGACAGAAATGGAGAGAGGGATGGAAGGAGGAAGGGGGAGAGAAGGGAGTTGAAAGTGGCAAAGAGGCAGCGGGGGTTAGAAGATTAGGAGAGGATGAGGGACCTTAAGAAGGATTGCTTGGTGACGGTGGAGCTAAAAGAGGAGAGGATGAACTTGAAGTGAAGAAAGTCTGCGAGAGAACGGGACTTCCTCCAGAGGCGCTCTGCAGTACTGGAGCATTTTTTTAAGGAACCAAGTGAGCGGGGTGTGCCAGGGTTGGGGGTTGGTGCAGAGAAGGGAGACAGAAGAGGTAGGGCAAGCAGCATCAAGGGCAGAGGAGAGGGCATTGTTCTAGAGAGAGGTGGCTAGGTTAGAGCAGGACATGGTGGAAATGGATCCACAATGGATGCAAGAATGGGATCAAGGGAAGAGGTGAAAGTCGCAACATCAAGAGAGTTGAAGTTCTGTCAGGAGAGAATACGTTAAGGTGATGGGGAGGGAGAGGGGAATGATAAAGTGATGATCAGAGAGAGGGAAGGGAAAGATGGAGAAGTTGGACAGGGAGCATGAGTGGAAGAAAACAAGGTCGAGGAAGTGGCCCAAGTTGTGAGTAGGTGCAGAAGTCCACTGTGATAGGCTAAGGGAGGAGGAGAGCTAGAGAAGTTTGGTGGTACTGGGGTTAAAGGGGTTGTCAAAGTGGATGCTGAAATCAACAAGGATAAGTGAGGGAAGGTTGGAACACAAAGTGGAGGTGCCAGGCTCCAAAGTTTTTCAAAGAAGTTGCAGGTGGGGCCAGGGGGGTGGTAGACAATAGCAACACGAATATGGAGGCCGCCATAGGAGAGGGCAGTGGTTGAGGCAGTGTCAGAAGTGGAGAGACAAATTTCAGTAATTACATGTTTTTGGAGTGTGGGAGGAAACTGGAGCACTTGGAGGAAACCCACGCAGACAAAGGAAATCAAACTCATGAGCTCAGTGTTGTGAGACACAAGTGCTACTCACTAAGCCATGTCTGTTGTAAGATAATTCCTCCATTTAAAAAGTGTGTAGCAGCCAGATTGGGGACGGGCCAGACTCCCAAATTAAACTAATAAACTAAACTCGAGGCATTTGTAAAAAAAAAATCTATTATTTTAGATAAAAGATACAGGATTCTAATACAATAAAATAAAACATAAATGCAAATAGTGATATTTTGATTTAAAAAAAAACTTAAACCAAAAATTTTTCAAATTTAAAACAGTGTTTTAAAAAATTATGGAAAAAGGGGATACATAAATAAATACATAAATAAGTTAATTGAAACAATATAATGATGAAAGTGAAAGTAAAGAAATGGAGATGGAAATGAGTGGAAATGAAAAGGATGGATCAGGAAACAAGCCAGTCTGTGAGTTGATGGGTCAGGAAGTTACAAAGAACTCTTGTAATGTATGCCACATATGAGTCTGTTATTGTACAGATAACATGAACTTCAGTGATGCAAAAAAAACCCCTTCTTATTGGTAAGAATGGAAATAGAATTGGCGAGCTCACCTGTAATTTCAATAGATCACTGTTACAACTTTTTAGAAAGAGCACTGAATCATGCCATGAAGGCCAATCTAAAGGTGAGCGTGTGCCAGCTGATGTGACGTTTGTATGTGACGCATGCTCAGAACTGAAGAACACGCATTCCATCTGATTCAGATCTGAGAGCAACTCGAGCTGTGGAGCCATGTTGAGGGATGGATGGGATAGAGGGACATAGGGCCTGATCGTTATTATGCTGAGCGTTGGTGTAAGATCGGCCCGGCGGATGTTTTTAAGAGTAAGGGAGATCTTAACTTATTGTGGATCTTGCTTCCGTAATTGCATCGTAGTTATGGAGGAAGGGGCGGGGAGCACCGTAACTACGATGTAGTTACGGAAGGTAGGAGGAGGGAGGCAAGGTAATTAGGTCCGAGGGGCTGGGTTTCTACAATTACGCTCCTGTTCCCGGTTACGCCGGCTGAAGTTAGGGTAGCCTGCATAACCGAGTGTAATTACACCGGGACAGGGGGTGTGTCTGGGGGAGTGCATTAGATCTACGCTGGTCGTACTTACTAACAGCGACACAGCGTAGCTCTGGATCAGGCCCATAGTCATAGTACAATAAGAGCGTTCCCAAGCAAATTCACCTATTCCAGAACCAAAGGCAGATGTAAAAAAGATCTTTGTAAAAAAAATTAGCATCTGCCGCAGGTCATGTCTAAGTAAGGGTTTAACCTTCTGTAACCATGTCGTGGGAAGCGCACCACCCAGTGGAGGGTTGTAAATTTTTAAGATTTTTTTTAAGGATTTTATGTCTGCATTAGAAACTTGGACCACAATAAAATTGATGCAAACATAATTCAGGATCTGTTATGTTTTCCAATATGGAGAGGAGGTGAGGATGATTCTGCCAATATATGCAAGAAAATCAAGGTGTGAGTATAACTTATACACACGAGCACTTTTTGTATGTAATAAGGAGAGCACGATGTTGTCTGCCTCTGTATCTTTACATAATTTTTTAAATTTTTTGAAATGAGACCGAGAAGGTAAAGATATAAAGGAAAGGAGAGAGAATCACAAAACGAGGGAACAAAGGAAAAGATTTCATATACTTGTAAAGCAGAATGACACACAAAGTGTGAGTGTAAACCCTGCCTATTTTCCTTTACTATTATTGGTACGTGCCACACTAGGTCTGTGTGTGCTTTCTAATACAGAAAAAGAAAGAATTACATGAAAAAGATCAAACTATGATAGACTTTTTTTTTTCTCGTTATGTAATGTACATTTCTTTTTATTTTACAGATAGAATGGCATAGTCTGTTACTGGTTAATGGCAGTGTTGCTGGGGCATTTCCTTTCCTTTGTTTCTGTTGCTAGCAGATTACACCTGGCCTTTCATGCACCTGTTTGCATTTACCTATTAATTGATTGAGCAACTTCCATTTTGTGTGTATATCTGATATATCATTAGAGCCAAAGCATATTTTTTGCACCTGGGCCCACAACTCACTATTTCCGCCTCTGGTCTAATGCCATTTGTGTTATCATTGTGTCACAAAATACTAAAAAAAATAAACAAAAAGGTTAAAAAACAGGATTAAGAGCTGAATTTGTGGCCTTGGACAAATAGGTATTTAATCCTAAACAGCATCTAAAAAAAAAGAAAAAAAGTGCTTGTGATCTGTCCTTGTAGCCTTAGACAGCTTAGGTAATCCTATAAAACATCTGAAAAAAAAATAAAATCATCTAAAAAATATAAAAATAAAATAAAAAGAATTGTGGCCTTAGCCAGGTAGGTAATCCTAAGTAGCATCTTAAAAAAATAAATACAAAAATGCTAAAAAAAAAGTACACTACACATAAAAAATGTGAGCTGACCTTGGGAACAGGTATGTAATCCTAAAATACAAGATATAACCTTCTAAAAAGCACCAATGAGGGAATAAAATAACTTTACTGATACATATAAAATAAATTCACATAAACGCATACAAATTAAAAACATCAATAAATATAGTGAAGAAATAGATTCTCCTACCAAGGGGAGACAAGAGTCCTGGAACCTGACTGGATACTAAAGAGACGTCCAAACCAGCCTGAGGTGGAAAAAGGATCCTGGAAACAGTCACCGCAAAGGAAAGGATTCTCTATCATACCTGGAAACTTACTTTATTCCCTCATTGGTTTTAGTGGTAATTACATTACCCAGTGGGTGGCCATCATTTAATGATCTTTCTGATATTTGAGAATTCACATTTGTTTTTTCTTTTCCTTTTTTTCCCACATGTACTCCCTGGATTTTTAACCAAAATCTGGATATATGGGAAAAAGTTTCTTTTGATATACAAAGGACTTGGACTGATACTCTTATTGGATCCTTTTTTCTGGACTTTGTGTTATTTATTATTCACTTTTTTAAGGAACTATTTTAATCCACCTTTTTTTTTACTGTATACCGCTTTTAACATATGTTAGCGCTTTTTTCTTAACCTGAACCATTTAGGTATGTAATCCTAAATAGCATCTAAAAAAAAGAAAAAAAAAAGAAAAAAGTGACTGTGACCTGTCTTTGTGAACTAAGACAGTTTAGGTAAAAAAACATCATGGGAAAAAAAAATTACATAAAAATAAATAAAAAGAATTGTGACCTACCTGACTTGTGGCCTTAGATAGCATAGGTAATCCTAAACAGCATCTAACAGAAATTACAAAAATAAATCATCTAAAAAATAAAAAGGAAGGAATCAAAGCTGCACATAGCAGCATAGTACATAGATTTACAGCAGCAGCTATTGCAGGGAGTAGTACAGAGAGGAATTAGCTGGAGCCGCACTGTGTGAAGCATGGGTATGGCTGATCCCTGTCTGTACTACTCCCTGCAACAACCACTGCTGTATATCTATGTACTATGTAGCTCTGACAGCTTTGAGGGTTCACACAGCGCGTCTTCGGCTGATCCTTGACTGTATGAGATATACTTCAAAGCTATCAGAGCAGTATAATACATAGATCTGCTGCACTGTAGAGGGAGAGAGCCACTAAAAGAATAGGGAGCCATTTATCAAGCTAATTAGCTCCTTTAAATTGGCTCCCGATTTAAATCAAGCAAGTTAAAAAATCCAAGTGTTTGTGGTGCGTGTATTGGATGTTTTAAAAATTGATCCTGGCAACTAACTAGAGCGATTTTGGCCCGATCCACGATAATTGCTCCAGTGTATGGCCAGTTTAAGATAGTGTAGGTAATCCTAACAACATCTAAAAAAAAAAATCATAAAAAAGGGATTGTGATTTGCCTTCTGGCCTTAGACAGCATAGGTAATCCTTAACAGCATAAATATATATAAAAAAAAGATCTGACCCCTTGAGCCCTTAGACATGTATGTAATCCTAAATAGCATTAGAAAAAAAGAAAAGAAAAAAAGTGATTGTGATCCTTGTAGCCTTGGAAAGTGTAGGTAATCCTAAACAGCACCTCAACAGAAACAAAACAAAACAAAACACAAATCAAAACAAAACAAAACACAATCATAAAAAAAGAAGAAAAAAAAATGATTGTTTACTGTCCTTTTGGCTTTAGACAGCATAGGTAATCCTAAACAGCATCTAAAATAAAAACAAAATCATAAACATTTTTCAAAAAACACACGAAAAAAACAGTGATTGTGGCCTTAGACAAGTTGTTAATCCTAAAAAGCATCTCAAAAAAAGGAAAAAAGAAAAGAAAAAAATGTGATTATGTCCTGTTTTCATGGCCTTAAACCCTTAGACAGCATACTTACAAGTATGTTTTTGGCATGTGGGTGGAAACCCACGCAGACATGGGGAAAACATACAAACTCCACACCAGAAGACTCCTGAAATTTGGGCAGTTCTCTCTGTATCCTGGGAGAGCTGGCAATCCAGCAAGTCCCGATCCCCTGGCTCTCATAGAAATCTCTTGAGTAACTAGGGATGGGTGAAACTTGATGATGTCATCAAGCCTTGCCCACCCCTGGAATACTCAGGATAACAATACTGATCTACATGGGTGTAGCTTAACAACAATTTGCATAGATCACGCCATTTAGCCCTGCCACCATACTGGCACCCTGCCACCATACATATTTCTTACCCTCGAGATTGAGGGAAATAATAAAACATAGGCAACCCTGTTTAAAAAGGCTTATGCAGGTCCCCTAACAATTATTTCTGAATCAGGCCCATCATAACGAATTAAGTAGACATATACGTATAAATATAAAGAGAGACACACGTGTCAGGACATCTTTAGAGAATGTTGTAGGTCTGTAACAGTCAATATTGATAATGACTTTTAATACCTTTATTAATCAGATCAGTTTTGCTCTGCTTTATATCCCAATAAGCACAGGCATGTGACCAAAACCATTAACAGGAGGGTACAAGGAGGAAACATGTGGCCAGCCTTCTGAAAGGCAGTGTCACCTATCAGCAGTCTTGGGTTAATGAGGTTGCCTGCCAGTGTACCAGAAAATGGCTGGCAGCCACAATACTGAATATATCAATAGAAATAAACTACAGGGGGCTTGTTTCACAAACAATTGTGTAAATATAGCTTTCTTCTTTTCATGTGTGTATTTGTGGAATGGTCTCCAAGTCACAGCAGCATGCAGGCCCGGCGACAGGGGGAAACAAGGTGAGCAGATGTGATGGGCCCTGACGTTCAGAGGTACCCCTGCAGTCCACTATTGAAGAAAGATGGTGGCCCCCAAAATAGAAGTTTACTGGGCCTCAAGAGTTCCGTTGCCTGGCCTGGCAGTATATTACATGCCGCTGCATTAGTCCTGGCAATATGTGAGTTCTTACCTTCTCTGCAGCTGGCCCTCATTGTTCTGTTCCATTGCCACTGTAGGAATCAATCCCTGCAGGCCTGTGCACCGTGCATAGCCTGCACATGCCTGTTACTAGCAGCTGCTGCTAATAGTGGATTTGCCCTTCTTCTCTCTGCCTTTTATAACCTTCTAGCTGCTGAGTTTTTGACAGGTCCTACAGGAGCCCTGTAGGACCAAACCTGTTACTGAATGACACTGACCGTAAGTTATACGTTCACTGCCATTCAAGTTAAGAGATTTGGTCCTACAGGGCTCCCGTAGGAGCCATGTATTACCTGCGATCACGTGACCGCCAGCAGACGCCGGGGGGAGGGAGTGCTGGATAGGAGCCGCGCGGAGGAAGGCAGAAGACAGCAAAGGTAAGTGAAAGAAAGGTAAAAGAAAAAAATGTGCTGGCATGGAGGCTGGCATTAAGGGGCAAATATGGAGACTGGCACAAAGGGGCAGATATACAGGCTGGCACAAAGCTGCAGATATGGAGGCTGGCACTAAGGGGCAGATATGGAAGCTGGCACTATGGGGCAGATATGGAGACTGGCACTAAGAGGCAAATATGAAGTCTGGCACTAAGGGGCAGATATGGAGGCTGGCACTAAGAGGCATATATGGAGGCTGGCACAAAGGGGCAGATGTGGAGACTGGCACTAAGGGGCAGATATGGAGGCTGGCGCTAAGGGGCAGAGATAGAGACTGGCACTAAGAGGCAAATATGGAGGCTGGCGCTAAGGGGCAGATGTGGAGGCTGGCGCTAAGGGGCAGATGTGGAGGCTGGCGCTAAGGGGCAGATGTGGAGGCAGGCACTAAGGGGCAGATGTGGAGTCTGGCACTAAGGGGCAGATGTGGAGGCTGGCACTGACATATCGAGCCTACAGGGGAAGCCTAGAGAATACACAGTGGCATATGGGGAAGCCTGGATAATACACAGGGGCGTATGGGAAAGTCTGGATGAAACACAAGGGAGCATGGGAAAGTCTGGAGAATACAGGGGCGTACGGGGAAGTCTGGAGAATACAGAGGAAGTCTGGAGAATGCATGGGGAGTAGGGGGAGGTTTGTAGAACACAAGGGAGTAAGAGGAAGGTGTGGAGAATACATAAAATCACTCTAATACATACAAAGGCTTTTGTAGATATTTATTACACTTTTTTGAATTCCCACCAACTAGAAATATTTGACTTTTGAAATGTGTAAGTGATTACTTTGCAGGACACCCATACACAAACACTGGCAACGCAGGGACCGCCCCTATGATTTTTACTTTTTTCCCTGAAATGATTTTTCAAAAGTAGGCAACTATGTTTATAGTCCTGGCAGTGGCATTCATCCACTGTTGGTTATAGCATTAGTTCTCCTGTGCTTTCCTCTGTGATTTCTGAGTGCTCTATTCCATTCCATTCCCTTGCCTTGCATCTGCATTTATCCTGCTTTCTTGATTCTTGCCTCTGTCTCTGCCTTGCTCCTATTCTTTCCTTGTGTTTTCTCCCTACATCTCCCAGTCTCTCCCAGTGTTATTGTGCTCTGACTCTGAGAGTGCCCTTGTCTATGCTTTATGTTGTTTGTCTCCTCCAGGCATTCTCCATCCTGCCTACCCAGTGTTATCACACCTTCACTGCGGGTTTCCTCCTTATGTCTACTGTGTGTTCAGGGTTGATCACTCTCATCCTTATTCGTTCTCTAGATGTTGGTGCTTTAGTGTTAGATGAAAGCAGCTGCCAGGGGACGCAACCTTCTTGGTTTCTGCAGCCCAGCCTATCCCCACCAGATTCCTAGTTAGATTCCGTGCCCTGGTCCACAGCAGCAGTGATAGAGGCCTTTCATGCACCTGTTTGCATTTACCTATAAATTGATTGAGCAACTTCCATTCTGTGTTTGTACTGTTTGTGGACATGTCTGGGAGCAGCAGCTGTGAGGGGGAGTTGTTCCACAGCAGCCATTTCGGAGACTTTAAGGGGTGTCTCCTGAGGTAAGTTTGGCTCTCAATTTAAAAACATATATATATGACCCAACATTGGAACTCTCATTGTTAGATTTAGGACCACCATATGCAGAAAGGCCTTGACGGTGGCTGGTGGCTTATCACATATTTGCGCAAATATGTGTAACGGACATTTCTGTGTTTTATTTTACAGATAGAACGGTATAGCCTGTTACTGGTTTATGGCAGTGTTGCTGAGGCATTTTCTTTCCTTTGTTTCTGTGGCTAGCAGATTAACCCCGGATTTTCAGGCACCTGTTTACATTTACCTATAAATTGATTGAGCAACTTCCATTCTGTGTTTGCAGTGATAGAAGCCCTATCTCTTCTTGCAAACTACTTTTTGAATTATGGATTGAATTGTGGTATTATATTCATCAGTATGCCTTCTAATGAGGACATAAATGATGACATAAATGATTACTGAAGGCATCTATCCATGAATGCAATGTCAGAACTGCTTGGCACAGTACATGTTTTGCCACCTTTGGATAGACCTTTCGTATATATTTAATGAAGATGGTGTAAGAAAGACAATTTACTGGATCAAGATATCCGTGTGACTTACGTACGCACAGAGCTCTGAAATTAAGCACGGAGGAGAGGAGTACACGCCCCTTGCACTCCTCTCCTTCTTACGGAGTTCCGGCTACTTTACCGCATGGATCTGTGTCCATGTGAATGCAAATCCGTGCGTAACTGCTTTTCCTCACCCCTGGCACATAATTAGCATGCCTAACCCCACTTGTATGGTGTTGTATTAAGTGTCGGCCCCTTATGCTGAAGTTCTTCTATGAAGAACTTACGATGAATAACATCTGTCTCGCACATGCACCGATGTTACAAGTCCCCATATGACCCTAATTCTGAATCAAGGCCAAGGTGCTTAGATAGCTTATTTCCCTTCCACGATTAACTATGGTATGATATGTGGCACAGGCATCTTGGCCAATGTTGTCTGGGTTGGGGAAAAAATACACACAAATGTCTTTTGACCTGGCATGACAATGTCTTGTCATTTACAATATTATTTATATATATTGGCATGTTCAGCTGGCATTAGCTTGGCACACAGGTTGCTTTTTCATAGCCAGACATGTTTTTATATGCATAATTCAATTTAGTTTTCTTCTAATTATCTATATGACATAACTTAAGTCAATTTTATATTAAAAATGTGAAAAAGTTTTTGATTTAGGTATTGCATATTTTAATATTACAAATGTTACTAAATATGTTAAAAAGAAATTTATATCATTTGTATAATTGTATCATTTATATCCTGTTTCCTTTGTTTCTTTTTTAGCTCAAGATTTAGCAAATCTTTTTTTTCTCTAGATGATGTTTTTCAGTCTTCCTGCTCTCTGGGAGAATTGCTGGCTACAAAAGCAATAACAGGCAGGACAGAGCCTGCAGGTATATAATCCACAGATGACCCATAGGTATAATGACTGTCCCAGCTGCCGTTTTCCTTTGACCATATGTGAAATCAATACACTGGATGGGGACTTAACATACATATGCTTCCTACCAGTCAATGCTTTCTATCAGCTGTTGACTAATAATTAACTTTTAACAACTAATACTGATAAGTATTATATCCTAAGTGTTTTATTTGTGCTTAGATGAATGAGTTTAAATTACTTGTCCACACTTAGGTATTAGTATATCTCTTATAGTAATTCTTGTTAAATGATTTATTGATGCAGTGTTTGTGCATTTTTATTTGATTGTGTTATTTAATCATTTTTTTGACTGTGGTAGCATCCAGCACACATATACTTAAATGAAAATATCACTACAAGTACAAGATAATTAGCAAACAATCTCCAATATTTTTTTATGGTTACGTAATTTAACAGATCTACAAAAAATTGATGGGAAAAAATGTAATCCAGAAAAAGTTATATATAAGGCTAGCATAATTTATTTTTATTTATTTTTCTCTCCATGAACTGTACCCAATTAAAGCTATTTAATTAAAGTTGTTCATATTTATTAGTACATAAGTATTTTATTCATGTGCTCCATGCATATACAGCTCAAGAGTGAAACAACTGAAAAGCAATAGCACTCCTACAGGGTGAAATGCAAGAATTCCCTGAAGCAGATTTCACAGTGATGCATTTTTTCCCTAGATTTCTATGAAGCCAACCTGCATTTTGCCAATTTATAATGTAAAAATTCAGCAGTCAGGTACATTTTATTTGTTAACTCAGAGTGTTCTTTCTCTTAAACGTCTGTGTTTAACAAAAATCACAGTATATAGATTGCTCACAGATCTAGACGGACTCGCCACAGTCATGGTGTCATAAAATTGATTGGCCGGAGTTAATGCTGAGAGATTGGCTGCATTTTATTCACTTTGAGAATCAGTAGATTATATTGACCACCTTAAAGAACTGCACTTCATCTATAACATGCATACATAGTAGGTGAAGTGAAGGAAAGTGCTTGGTTTCCCGAAACATATAGAAAGTTTGATCAATACCTCCTATATTAGATTTGGTCACTATAAAGTAACAATTATTTTTACTTAGATAAATGTTGATTCTTTAGGTTGAATCTCAAGCCTATATCTGTGATATTTATAGGTTAGACTGAAAGTAGCTGATGCCTTGTGTTTTATACTGCCCTAAGCTTTATCTCTATGAAAGTGAGGTATTTTCATTCACCTATCACGATATTATTACTATTATAATTATTACTACTACAGTATTTATGGGAGGAAAATGTATCCATAGTGCTGTACAGATTACATAGTATAACCAAAACAACACAATAAGGTGACACAGGTTAGAACAGAATGATGACAAACCAGACAGAAATCCAATACAATTCAGATTCCAATGAACCGTGGCTGAGATGGTGATGAGGCCAGGGAAAATGGAGGACAAGGCAATGGAGGGCCGTGCTCATGAGAGATTACAGTCTAAACCTGATGTTTTCCCTATGACAGACATAAACAATAACAAGTCCCATCATGCTTTGTCAAGCATCAGCTATGCCAGTGTTGCCCTACAAATTGATTGAATAACCTCTAATTTGTGTAACACTGGCCCAGATCCAGAGCTACATTTCACTTACGTTCCCTAGCGTAGCGTATTTACTATGCGCTTCCCATGGCATTCCCCTTGGTCGCACGTAGTTTAGCCAAACTCTACCTTAACTTTTCCAAGCGTAACTCCTGACGGCCGTAATGGCTGCACGTACTTACGTGTATAAGCACGCCCATACTGTACGATTTAAATGCCTCACCCCGCCTCCGAAGTGTAATTACGGGTGTCGTATGGCTGGCACGCTCCTTCATACGTAGTTACGATGATAATGCATGTCTGGCCCTTACGCTCTGAGTTACGTGGCGTAACATCTGTCGCGTGCATGCGCAGTAAGTACTAATGACCGCTTTTATGCTAGCGGCTAGCATAAATTCACTCGCGTATGTGGTTCTGGATCTACCCCATTGTTTGTAAGCGTGTCTGACAGGGGGCGTTGTTGTACAGAAGCTGTTTGGGATGTTGCAATGGGTGTTTCTAAGATGACTCTCAATGAAAAACACATGGTTGATCATTATAAAAGTTAATTATAGAGGCTCTGATTGGGCCAGGTCCTAAGCTGCGTATGCTAGCATATTTACACTAGCCGCTGACAAAACATCGCCAATTTGTATGTACTGCGCATGCACGCGACAGACGTTACGCAACATAACTATGATTATACTTAACTTCAGCGTAAAGGATAAGTGAGGGTTAAAGCATTTGGCCCGAAGGCAGTTAAACCCTGGGTTGGGAAATGCTAGGCCAGATTGGGTTGTTTAGTTATTTTGTTGTTATGGGTAAGGGGGGGTCCAATGGCAGCAGAGAGGTGGTCTCTTAGTGGAGGTTTGATAAGCCCTCTGCACCTTCTAGCATATTCCCTTTGCCCGCAGGACCTTCACCCACCCTCCCTCCCAATAGTTCAGGCATGCAGGAAGGCAGTGTTTAGCTATTTATTAGTCTGGGGGCCAGGTTTTGCACAGCCCGGCGGGCGTTTTCTCCCTTAGCCACGTAGGCAGTTTGGTCGCGGTGGTAACGCCTGCGGCACTGGGGTTTCGTTTAAAGGGCGGGCCCGGGGCTAGTTAATAATCGGGAGTACCCCGTCAAATTTCATAGGCTGTGGCGCAGTGTTCTATGCAAATGGGGTGGTAGATGCCCCCATTTTGGTTTAACAGAACGCCAGCGCTTGGTGGGTGGTTACTGCCCCGCCTTAATTAATTGCTAGCTATTGGGATAGCTTAGGTCATCGCTAGCTCCCACACTGCCTTCCTCCGTCCCCATCCCGGTGAATTATTTTGCTATTGTATTTGTTATTGCTTATTGCTCTTATTCATTTATTGTTGTTTGTGTTATTTAATTATTTGTGACAATAAACATAATCTGCGATCCCCCTTTTTATGCAATCTTGTGTGATCTATGTCTCAAAAGGGGTCACGGTAAGATGGGGGCTGTCTTAGCAGGTTGGGGGAGTTTTAGGTCTGAGCATGGACTCAACCCTTAGGCGTTTATACAAACGAAAAGGCGTGACTACCATACGACACCTGGAAATACGCTTTGTAGGTGGAGGGAGCCATTTAAATCGTACAGTATGGGACGGGTTAGGCCGTTACGTACGTCAATCCATTACGTCCGTCTGTACTTACGCTTAGAAAAGTTAAAGTAGGGTTTGGGAAACGTAAATTGAGTAAATTACGTACAAGCGAGGGGAGTGCATAGTACTTACGATAGCGTAAATACGCTATGCCAACAAACGTAAAAACAACTTAGGTCTGGATCTACCCCATTATTTGCACAAGCTATAGCACAAAGGCCTTGATGCTAGTGACAAATTTGTGAAATGCATGTTTGCAAATGTGCATAACTTATTTTTCTGCATTTAGCTGCACAGAGTCGTAGGTTAGCTATTGGTTTAACAGTGTGCTGAATTGTTTTTCTCTTTGTTTTATGTTTTATCTGCCTTGCACACACGTTGTTTGACCTGTAAAATAATTACACACCTTGTATAAAATACATCTAGGTTGATCAGAATATCACTAAACCTCATGTTAGTTATGATCCTGGACTTCAATCATGTCACAATTTTCATTGCACTTATAATCACATCTGCAAAAGGAAATAAAGTATTTTTTAGAAAACATATTTCATATTAAATATGCCTTTTTAAAACTGTTTAAAATTCCTGGATAATGTAGCATTGTAGCCAGTGGTAGTTATAGGGAAATAAGAATTTACGCTAAACTATTTTTTTGTCCTGTTTAGGGCTGTTACTGATGTACCTAATATGCATCTTACAAAACAGATAACTTGACAAACCTTGATTGTGGAAGAGTCCTGAAACAATACCTTTCACAAACTTTTTCATTGGGTTGTGACATTGGTCACTAAATCGCTGTCTTCCATCTTTAATTGTCAGTAATAGACAGTGGCGTAACTACCAAGTTGTGCAGTTACTAAGGGGCCTGGAGGAGAGGAGATGGTCGAGGCAGCCACCACGACCATCGTACCCATGTACTTGAAGCTGTCAGAGACTGGAAGCTTAAACCAGTGCTCAACACTAATAGACTAAAAGTACCCAGCAGTATCTTGTGCAGGGCTGCTACCAAAAATTGTAGGGTCTCTTCACTCCATCCCTGTATGACATAACACACCGTGCAGCCTGTTACAGCTGTCCAGCAGCAGATATCAGCAGAAGGAGAATGGTGAAAGTGATTCATTTGTCTCTTACCACCGATACCTGCTGCTCTCTCTCCAGGACCAGGTCTCCAGTCCCGGTAGTCAATCCTGATGGCGGCCCTGCTAAAGCGACTAGATTTTGACAGCTGACTATCGATGCGCACATTGATCCAGTCCCCCCATCCAGACTTGGGCCCTGCCTCCTTGCTATGGAACCTGAGTTGATCTGCTTCGACCCCTGGTAATAGGTATATAGGTATAGGTCTATTACACCGGCCCTTGCTTTTTTTGGGAGAAAGTAAGATTTTGCAGAAAGGAATTATATTATGTTTGATATGGAAAATTAAATCTGCACTCAGGGAGACGTTTCAAAGTGCGGCATGCTAAGTGATTTTGAAATGCCGCCATTCAGACGTGGTATTCATACACACACCACATTATTTATTAATTAGCTTTGAAGATGTAAGCCTCATGTGGTTCATCTTGTTTGTGCAAAATGCTGTTTTGCAAAGTGCCATTGACTCCTGTTTTAACTCCTTCTAATGCGTCCAACTTGTATCTTTACGGTCCAAAACATATTTGCTCAACATGTCCAAAGGAGTGAATCTTGATTTAAAAATGTTCCTTATATCCTGTACTGTCATTCCATTTGTTCTCAGTGAGTGACAAGTGTCTTCCGGTAAGGTTTTACTTAATTCTGCTTGAGGTAAGACTTGCTAAAAATAAAGCACACAACATCTACATAAAGGCACCTTTGTTGCTGATCAGATATTTTGAGTGAGAATGATTGCCTCTTTATCTGACTAACCAGACATGGCAGACAATGCTAACAGATGCCTATTCATTACAGACCCAGCCAGTACATTGCATTGAGAATTTATTGAGCATTTTTTCTTCACATCCTTTCCATTTATCTGTTTTTGTTACCGCAAAATTGTCAGTCGTACTCTACTGAACTTTATTTATACAAATGTATTACCTAAAAAGACTGAATTTCCATAATCATAGCACAATATTTGTACGGTATAGAATGCTCTAAACTAGCATAATAATGATTCTTATTGATATGTGCAATCTTGTAAGCCATTTACACAATATTTTGTCATAATATTCACAGTTTATATTGCATAAAAGGGTTTTCTTTGTTAATATATATTTTCCTAATTGTGTGTAGTATGTGGGAATCTATATGCTGACAACCATTGGCCATCTAGTGGTGGGAAAAGGGTAGTGAGTAGTAATGAGTAAATATTTTGGGTTTTCATGCTTAGAGATGGCCAGCTTAATACAAATGAAATGAAAATGCTGTGTCCTATTTATGTATAAATACATTTATCATTGTAAAATAAGAACATTGGGGCAGATCCAGAACTACGCTTCCCCGCGATTTTACACATGGCGGAGACGTAAATTCGCAGATTTGAACGCACTGCGCATGCGCACCATTGAAAATACGCACATTCACGTAGTGTAAATACTTACGTTGGGGCGTGCCAAATTTACGTTTGTCAACAATACGTGCGTTTTACGTGAAGTAGGCGGGTGGTGGTATTTAAAGTGTACAGTATGGGCGTGCTAAGCTGCGTACGTTCGCATAGTCAGTACGTCCGTTAGCGGACGCACGCTGTTACGTTTGGAAAAGTTAAGGTAGGGTTTGGGTAGCGTATTTTGACAAAATACGTCCGTGCAAGGGGTGTGCTGAGGGGAGTGTAGCGAACTTATGTTTACGAAAATACGCTCCGCGAATATATGTACGCCACATGTAGTTCTGGATCTACCCCATTATTACATCATAATATTGCTAAAAAGGTGTTTTTTTGGTAGTTTAGTAGGGTTTAAAACTAACCTAAAATTTTCATCTTCTGGGCTTACATAGTCTATTGGAACCACACTGATGGATTGGACTGGTCACATGGAGAGTCCTGCCACAAAGAAATTAAAGTTTGTGTGGTCCAGCTATTGTGAATGGTATGACAAGTGTATAAATATTGGGTTTAGAGATAGGCGCTAGGTGCACCTCTGAGATGTTGGTATTAGATGGCCCACTAAGTTTCACAACGTACCCAAGTATTCAATATGGTTTGAAAGTTCATCAAGAAAAAAGTACTTCAATCCACAGTGTTTCCCATCACGAGGAGTTCATACATAGAAAAATGGAAAGAAAGTGGGGTGTAAAATTAAACATGGTACATATAAAACATCTTGTACAACAAACATATAAAAGAGAAATGCGATATGTACTCAGAGGATGTGTCCCACTGGACTGGGAGGTAACGAGAAGTGCCAATGGGAAATCCTGGGATGAAGCTGCTAAACTTACCATCGTGGTAGCGGGGAAACTCCTGGTCCGGGTATAAGCGCATGCTTTTTGGTGCGTTGATTGATTGCCATTGACCTTTATTTGACTGGTTATTTTATATCATAATTATTTATGTTGATCTTTAACACATCAGGTACAATTCATTGTCCCCCCTTTGCACTACGGTAGCACTATTTAAGTGTACTTTTCTTTCTAAAAATCATGTAAAATAAATAATTTAAATAAGGCATTAATGCTTATTTTAGCCAAATACAAAAAGAAAAATAAATGCAGAAAAAGTCGACGTGAATTCTGTTCTTTGAGTGTATTCATAAGGAACTCATAGGATGTATATATAACATTGTTGCACCTTTATTTTTAATTATTTTATGTTCATTTGTAGGAAAATTGACAGTGGAATTCAGAATCAATAAAAGATATGCTATCAGCATAATGTGTTTGCAGTCTATTCATCCATGATGTGCAAGCACGCTCACATGCAACATGGTGAGATTCCATCTCCAATCAGCTTAATTAGTGTGACGATGAATCAACAGAGACCTCATTTTTTCAAGTAAGAGAAAACTGGGGGTCATGTTGAAGCTAACAATTCTACAGAAAATTGGTATTCTCAAGATACGGTAACTACACAATAGTTCAAATAAAAGAATGCTGCTATTTTTTCTGTGTTTATATTTATTTATATATGTTTTATTTATGTTTTATGTTACTCATATATTATTATTATTATTGTTATTATTATTATTATTATTATTATTATTGTTATTATTATGTCACTTTTCAAAGAATATATGAAATTCTAAGGAGGCTATAGTTATTTTGACTTGTTTTGTTTTCTTTTTTTAGTGGTTTATTGCCAAAAAATAAAAAAAAATTCTACTAAGGGGCAGATCTAAAACTGAATGGCGACGATATAGCATACCTAGGCGTTATTTTGAACTGTGCTTGCTCAGAAAAAAAAATGCACATGCAATTACATGCGATCCAGATGCAAATGCAAGTCACTAAATGACGTTTGTGTTCAGAGAGGTATTTCATGGGAGGGAATGGAAGAAATGACCTCGCAGGAGGGGTAAGTATTAGTAAATTTAATGAACGATGCTGCCAGGCTCACAGAGAAGAGAAGCGAGGCTGGATCAGCATTGTTTATTAAAAAACATTGAGGTAAGTAAATAGACCCCTTTATTATAGGGCCAGATCGACAATTAAAAAAGTCAGGGGACTTACGCAAGTCATTTGCATAAGTTCCCTGACAAGTAATATCGGCGCATGCGTGTGCTAGATGTTGTGCTAGCGTGCCTAATAATTTCTAACGTACGGAATTTAGTTCCATACGTTAGAAGTTCCGATGAGGGGGCCTTCACCTACGCATGCCGTAGCCCCACCATACAGGCAGGAAAAGGCATGCAAATGAAGGGTTGGAGGCGGAGAACACTACTTACGCATGGATCTCTGTCCAGATCAACGGCGATTCTTTCATAGAAGTTAAGGTAGGGTTCTGGACATGTAACTACTGGACACAGAACTACTACCGGAAGAAAGGAGTGACAGGGGTGTTCACTTCCCTTTTTCATGCATAATTGCAGACCCCCTCTGCATCCGACCCTTATAGCATTCACAGTGTCACACCTAGCAGAACCACTCATTTCAGATACATTACAGTGAAGTACCCTGCATTTGCATGTGGATAACTGGGAAAAGGAATATATTTGGGAATGTAGTTGTATTGTGCTTGGATGCACTGTGTATTTGTGCAATGTTTATTATTAATTACCTATTATTTATGTAACCGAGGGATCTAGAGTTTCAGTTGTGTGTGTCTCTTTATGCTGTATAGACCTTACATTATTTACATTTGGATGTATAGAACGTAGGAGGTCTTTGTTTTTGGAGCGGCTCATTCACATTCCCTATTGTTAATCAGTGTTTACTGTATTGTCTTAACATTGAGCACTTCTAAGTGATTCTAAGCTTTAAACTTTATATTCAACTGCAAATGTTTCAGAGATTTCAACCAGTCAGGCAGGTTTGACAATATATATTCTACATGTTCACTCTTAGGGCTCTACTTACAAAGGACGATTTGTTAAAAATCGCCCTAAATCACGTAATTTGACCCTCTGAACTTACATTGCGGTATTCAAAAAGGGTCAAATCGAGTGATTTGTGTGTGTAAAAAAATCACTAGGGCAAACATCGTTGGACAGATATCGTCCAGATGTTTGCCATTGAAAATCTAGAAAAAAAAAATCGCTAAATTCACTAAAGGCGATTTGAAGAAATCGCCTTTAGTGAGACATGATATCACCAAAAAAAAAATCGCAGCCAGAGAGGTGCGATTTCAGTATGATTTCATGTCCTGGACCAGCAAAAACACATGTCAATATACGTGACATGTATTTTTGTGTGTGAAAAAACTAAGCCTGACTGAAAGCCTTAGTGTTAGGGGCCGTCGCGCTGCACTCTCACTCACCTTGTTTTCCCCCGCGGCGGGCTCCGTCTCTGGCTTCGGCTCCCGGCGCGTCTCTGCTCCCTCCTGCAGTGTCGCGTCACCTGTAAACAAAGACCACGTGTAGCGTGGCCGCGGCGGCTGCGGGCGCGCGCTGTAGACAGTGTAGGCGCGCCTGTCACTGTCCTATTGTAGCGCTGCAGGGATTAGCCTAGCCTATCAGAGGTAGGCTAATCCTATTTAACCCCTGTACTTTTGGCGCTCTCTGCCGGTTATAGAACCTGTATCCCAGCTCTGTGACCTGCTCCTCTGTTTGCTTGCCTAGTGCCCTTGTTGCCTAGTGATTTTCTGAGTGTCCCATCCAGTCCCTTCCCAGTACCTAGCCTGACTTACCTATTGTCCTCTTGTTCCTGTATTTCTCCTACCTTCTTGTTTACACCCAGTTTGTGTTTACCTGGTCTGCCCTGTACGCTAGTATTTGTTTGCCCCTTCGGGGGTAACCCTTGTTTGAGTGTGGGTGTGAGTTTCCCAGTGAGTCTTGTCCGTCTAGTCAGTCCCGTCCTTCCTTCAGTCCATTGTTTTTGTTTATTGTTTATTGTTGTTCGTCACTAGCCAGCCTCTGCTGACTAGTCTTTTCCCATTTCTCCCCGCTATCTTCTCTTTCTTCTCTCTCCCGGGTGTCGTCACTGGAGCCGCGACCTGTGGGTAAACCGGGGGAACAGTCCATCCTCACCATTAGAGGCTCTGGTGAAGAACCTAGTCCTGCTAAGACCCCGCGACCAGGTTAGGCGCCACCCGCTACGCACACGAGCTACCAGGTACCATTACCTGCATCGTGGGAAATCCTAGTTGTTAGCTTCGGTAATCCTAGTCTTGCCTCCCAGCTTGCACCCACCCGCTGGTGTCATAACATTATAACCGGCCAAATACAGGGTTATCTGACGGTAACCATGGATGCCACTGCTGAAGCTATCAACACTCTTATTGCTCAAGTCTCCAACTTGGGTCAGATGGTACAGTCTCTTACAGCCCGAGTCC
>WWET01000255.1:248197-270300 GCA_011038615.1 Limnodynastes dumerilii | reverse complement strand
ATAGATAGATAGATAGATAGATAGATAGATAGATAGATATGAGATAGATAGAGATAAGATAGATAGATAGATAGATAAATAGATAGATAGATTGATATGATAGATAGATAGATAGATAGATAGATAGATAGATAGAAGATAGATAGATAAGATAGATAGATAGATAGATAGATAGATAGATAGATAGATAGATAGATAGATAGATAGATAGATAGATAGATAGATAGATAGATAGATAGATAGATAGACTGACAGGGGCACAAAGGAGGACAGGAGGAATACAGGAACACAGAAAAGGACTGGAGACATACAAGGGCACAAAGATGGGGGATCAAAATCACAAAAAACGGAGACCGCACTGCAGAATGTCCCCAACTTAGACAAACCTTTCAAAGTCAAAGACACCCCCCCCCCCAAGTCAAATAATAGAATATATCATTTTATTATGTGATTAATATTATATTTTATTTCGAGGTGGTGTTTCTTTCAACTACCTGTAGAACATAACATTATCAATAGATGGTTATAAAGCAATGTTTACTAAGTCTATTTAAAAAATATATATTAGATATTCGTTTAAATGAAATTGAAAGGATTAAAAGATGTTTGTAAGCTTAATATAAAATAATAGAAATTGATTAAAGAAAGGAAAAAGTATAAAGATATAAAAAATAGCCTTCAAATGATAAATAACTTATGTACCTTAGTTATGCAGTTAACATATTGCAATATATAAAAAAGCATAGCACACCCTGGGCCGTATTCAGAGATCCGTTTTTTAGCAGATTTCCGTGCGTATTTTTAGGTACATTTCAACTGCGCATGTGTAGTAACTTTATTTACGCAGTGCACGTAGACTATACGCGCGGTAGTGCCTCACGGACGGACTTGTGAATCGCACGTGGGTAAATACGCACGCATCTCCAACAGTAAAATACGCATGGAGGAATTTACATAGAAATGGGCGGGGGGGGCATTTAGATGAAGGGAAGTGGGCGCGATTATAAAGATACGCACGGATGGAGGACACATACACTCGGTAAAGACCACGGAAATTTACAGCTGGTTTATGGAGGCGGAAGATTCTGAGGGCACGGATTACCAAGGGGAGTGACTGGGCTTTTAGTGGGTGTTACTTGCTCCGTCCATGCGTATATTTGCGGACCGATCGCGAAACGGATCAATGAATATGGCCCTCTATTAGTATTTGTATAGCCAATAGCCAGCAATATATGCCCTACAAAAAGAACTCAGGAAATGTTGGACAAGCAGAGATAGAGTGTTCTATAAAGTCCCCTAATCTTCTCTGTATTATACTATCACAATATCTTACATATAACTAGGACAAAAGCTAATAATGTTACTAAAGGTATTACTGTGTGCAGACCCAGTGACAGCAGGGGACAAGGAGGACACTTGTGCCAGGCCCTGAAGTTCAGAGGGCCTTGGTGTTCTTCCACTTCTCTATAGTCCCAGACCACCTAAAAAGTATAGCGATCAGCAATCTATTTGCTATTTGAGCCCTCCCCCCTTTCTGATTGATAACAAAAAAGGATTAACACATATCACTGGTGTGCTGCTGCCTTTTCACCTCCCCTGTATCTGCTAATAGACTGTTTTAACTTGTATTAAAATGTCACCTTAGGGCATCTGTTTGATACAGGTATTTTAAATGCCTGTTATAATCACCATGGGCCGGATCCAGACCCCCTCACGCTTTACGTGCGTGCGGTGGTCAGTAGTTACGCAGCCGCAGAGAGGAATGCAGTGCTTCCCGATATCGGTAGACACTTACATGTCCAGATGGCTACCTTAACTTTTACAACTAGATCTGGATGCAGATCTAGTCGTAACAGGGCTTCCCCGCCCCGACCCCTCATTTATATGTCTAACCCCACCTTTATGGCGGGGATATGGCACTCATAAATGAAGGGTCGGCTCTAACATAGTTACGTACGTCTGTTTATACGCTAGCGGAACATATGGCGCTCGCATGCGCAGATGTACAGGGACAGGGAAATGACACAAACACTTGTGTGAGTGCCCTGTCGGACTTAGTTCTGCATCCGGCTCCATTTTGTATACGTTACATTGCATTACCCCCCCATTTGCGTATGAACAGTTTGGGGATGCGCAATTTATCTGGCCCCTTTGCTTGGCTGCTTTATGTCCGTATGTTACCTTCCATACTTGCATGGGCATTGTGAACTGCAATTGCACATTAGGAACACACACGACCCGTCAATCATATACATTAGGGTGACCGTCAGGCTGGATATGTGCCAGTTGGCATTCACCTCTGCATTGGGCCCTAAGTGTTGGTCTGTTTAAGAAGTACACCATTTAGTTTTACTTAATTCTGTAGCTGCAGTACATTGGCTTTTTCAACACATTTTTTTCTACTAATGTCTTAATCTTTTGCCTAAAGGGATTTCTTTTTTTTCTATTGGACTTTTAAGTAGTTGAGGGTGTAATTCATCCAGTCTTGATACTTTGTCCCCTTTTAATAGTTCTAATTGCCTAATTATATGGCCTAGCACAATCATAAAGGCTCCTAACATTTAATTTTACCCTCAGGAAACTGTATTTGAGCGTTTCACACTTGGTCATGATACAAATGTCTGTATATTCTCTATAGAGAGCCAAAAACTTTTTTTTTTTTCTTTCTTCCCTTTTACATCCTTCTGTCTGAAGGATATGTATCACCTAAAATGATTATGCTATTTCACAAAGCTTTTTCATCTGCTATGACTTTCACTATTCAAAGCAGTTATTGTAATCAGTTGTGTCATTCTGAGTCATTAGGTTACGGTGGCAATCTTTTATAGCATTTTTTTCTTGGATTTTATTACATCAGAATCCCCTACTGAAGTGCAGATGAATGACACTGATTTCATTAAACAATTGTAAACATTGTTCAAGTATTGCAGCATGTATTAATGTTGTCCCACTTAAACCTCATTTTCTTTCTATGAACATCATTTACTAAATGATTTTCTTATTAGAAAATTAACATTTCATTATATATCCAAAGCATTTTTAATGTGTATGGGCTCTTACTACAATTAGTGAAAATTGAAAAAGTTACACCATGGACCTGATTTAGAGCAATGCTTATAACTTTTTTTTGCATGTAAGCGCAGCGTTTGTTAACTCTGCATGTGCAGAACGAGAGCAAGCACAAAAATGCAGATATAAAGTGTGTTTGCTCCCATGTGCTCTGCGCTGGTGGAATGTGGTGTTACACTACATTTAAATGCTGCTGCTTTTAAAACACACACTGTGTATACATTATCATCCCTCTAACTGTACCTATTTAGCAGGTACAGTACCGGTTTTTAATGGTCTGTACCGGCTAAAAGGGCTCCTGTACCGGATTGTGGCCCAACTGCTCCCTCCCCCCTATACTTCTTTTCCAGCCCTGCAGCATCTGATCACTATAGCAGAGCTGCGGGCACAGATTCCTACCCTCTCCTGTGAGTGTTTAGCTCATATGATAAGGTGTATATGAGATTTTACACCTTATCATACATGCAAATGAAAGGAGATTAAAACCATGCCCCCATGTGTAACGATTTTCTATTATACAATGTTGGAGGGTATGCATTATACTATACTTTTTTTTTCCTAAATAGCAATATATATCAGTATGTTTTGCTCAGGCATTTTTTAAATTTTTATTTTTTCTTAAAAAATAAATATGTATTTTTTTTAAAATAAATTTTATTGAAACAATGCTTGTACATAGATATAGGTCATCACATCACAGTTTAAGCACAAGTTATACATAGATGGAAGTCCTCCTTTAACATGTGGTCACAAAATCTCAGTTTAACAACTGTTGTCATATTAGCATATCACAGTGAACAGTGTTGGAACTTAAGTACATAGGGCTCTATTTACAAAGATCAATTTCACATCATAAAGCCGGTTTTCACAATTCCACATAAACCACTGACCAATAATGAGGTAAACAGAGAGTGATAGAGAAAATCAATCAGCTGAAAAAAATCTCCCCCAAACTGTCTGCATGGCAAAACCGTCCGGAGGCAGGACCACAACACCGAGTTATATGCCTTTCGTGCATCTAAAATCAGTAATATTCTATCAGGATCTTGTTAAAAGAGGGATAAGGTGGACTTGTCCTGTGAATATTTTTTTTAAGTTCTAAGAGGGTCGGTGTAATCTCCAACTGCAAGACCTTAAAGTATTCAACTGATAACCCATCCAGACCAGGCGCTTTATGCAAGCGCATGCCCTTAATAGTTGTCACCACCTCCCCCTGAGATCTCCACATCCATAATGTCCCTTGAGGCCAAAGTCAAAGTTGAGAGTCTAACCTCCAATTGAAGCTTCTCCATCAAAGGGGGATTTTTGGTAGTACTAGTATAGAAATGAGAATAGTACTAATGGAAGGCTCTACCTACACCTCAGATAAGTTAATACATTTTGCAAAGTTTCCTCCCATAGTGCTACATTGTGTACCGGCAGAATTTAATTTTAGAATAGTCTAATTGCATTTTAGTTTGGACTGAACTCTTTAACAAGAGACAAGCGTTATGATATTCAGCTTGATTAGAGTCAGAAGGATCAGAAGTGTATGTGTATGGCCTCTCATCAACGCCTTGGATGCCTCCCAAAAGAGGACTGGGTCATCCCAATGCTCAACATTGTCATCAAAATAATATGACCATTTAATTCTTAAAAATTGTTTAGATTGTTCAGATTGGTACAAGAATGCAGGAAATCTCCAGTGACGTGGACAATGGCCCGCCGTTTGTAAGCTTATAGAAATTTTAACCACCGCATGGTCTGAAACCACTATGTCACCCATGAAGGCATCCAATATGTGTGTCATAAGGGCAGCTGTTACTAAAAGGTAATCAATCCTTGAGAAGGACCTATAGAAAGCCGTATGGAAGGCGTTTGATCTAGCTCCAGGGTTCATTAGACACTATAGGGGTGATTCAGAGATGCGACTGCGAAAAGATTGCAAATATACGCAACTAAGGTCAGATCTTAGCAGCTTACAGCCCACTGTTTAAATAGTCACTCCCCTTGCAAACATCGGCGGATCTTAAAGTTAGACCACCATTGAGCAACCCTAACTCTGCGCTGTCATTTGAGATCTTAAGGGAAGTAGTTGCGGTTATTTGAGATCCTAAGTGTCTGCCCGCGCCCACTTTCCCTCATCTCCCTGCCTCCCCATGCCCATTTCCATGCAAATCCTTCAGATCTTAAACTTTCGAAGCACTTAAGATCTTAAGTGCTTGCGATCGATTCACAGGTCCGTGCTTAGCGAATTTAAGATCCTAACCTCTATGTAGACGGCGTTGCACTATTACTATACATGCGCATTGATGCAAATTTTCTAAGATCCTAAATATACGCACCTAAGTAGCGAAAAATTCGCATCTCTGAATCAGGCCCTATGGATCAGACCCTACCATCATCAGGGCCTCCCATATTGTAGTTAGAGTGTTGTTTCTAAGGGACCTAGTTGCCAGGGTTCAGCATGATCTATTTAAATCTACATAGTTACAATCTCCACCCAATTCAATTGGAGGGTGATCATGTTGTAGAAGAAAGTTGGTCATTTGCTAAAGAAACTCTCCCTGTCTGGAGTTGGGGTTGTAAATATTCATTAATATATATGTTGTGTCATTTAGAGACACATATAAATATGTACTTTTAAATGTTTACTTTTTTATTATAATTAAAAAATACATAAATGACAATTAAATGACAAATTAATATTAATAATAAAAAAATAAAAAATATTTAGCAAACCTGTATAGGATGCTGCATTACACATCTGAGCCCATGCATATCCGTTTGCATACTCACTTTCAGTATGACCTATGCAGAGCTGCTAATGTCAGAACTCTGGATAGAGTGCACACATTTTCAGCATCTAATCTGCACTGCTGCTGAACTAAAACGCTGAAGTGACAAAATATGTCAAAGGGGCTAAGCTGATCCTACCTTATGCGATAGACTAGTGTTGGACAATGTAGTGTGCACATCTGCTGTAACATCCTTGTTTCCATAACCCTGATTTTCTGCCCTTCTGTTCCTTTTTGTAACTTCATGCCCACAACACAATTATATTTGGGAAACTGAAATAATTCTGTATTAAATGAGATATAAGTAAATAATGAATATCTCTATCATCTAATGTTGTGTCTATATTGTCTTTAGATAATTCAAAAAAATATCTCCGTCCTATATATATTTACTAATATATTTTCAATCATGTGTCTCCAGCCCCCCAATATTTTCAATAATGTTTCTCCAGCCCCCACAGTATCCACCATCATGTCTCCAGCCCCCCCACTATTCACATCATGTCTCTCCAGCCTCACTTCTATACATTACTTACTTTTGATGTCTTCCTCCTTCAGTCTTCTGCTCTCCTCCAAAGCAGGCTCCGAAGTGAATGATGGTGATGTGAATTTAGGTCACACCAGCATCACTCAGTGTTACAGGAAGAGAGCTGGAGGGTATGTGTGCCGCTGTTAAACACTGTAACGAACTCTCATGGTGAGAGTACCTTACAATGTTTACCAGCAGCATTCATGTAACTCTCAAAAAAAGTTAAATGAAAACGTAAATCCTACTAAAGGTTTGATCAAAGGCTGCATTCTGTGACAATTTCAAGTATCCATTATATAGGATGGAGATATTTTTTTAATTATCTAAAGACAACATTAGATGATAGAGATATTCATTATTTACTATATCTCATTTAGTAGAGAATTATTTCAGTTCCAAAATATAATTGTGTTGTGGGCATGAAGTTACAATAAGGAACGGAATGGCAGAAAATCAGGGTTATGGAAACAAGGATGTTACAGCAGATGTGCACACTACATTGTCCAACACTAGTCTATCTTTTAGACCGCATTTACTCAATCTACATAAGAAAAAAATACGTAGATTATGTTAAAAAATTACTACGCATGCACAGTAGTAAAAATCGCTAAACACCGGACATAAATCTTATATGTCCGGTACTCTGAATCTGGGTTACTCTTCCAAATGGTCTGGATGGTTGACACAATAATTGCATAGTTGTGTACTTAGCTTTACACAGACAATGATCATTTCTCTCTACACCAGTATTACCCTTTAAGAAAATGACTTATTTATCACTATTCTCCAGCAGTGTTAGAACAGGGCATCTGTAAATTGATATGAGCATCATATGATTGACTACTTTATGGGAATCTCTCCTTGCCCAGGTTTAATTCACTGAAGTAAAGCCTCTATGTTGTTATGCAAAAGACTATGAATCAGCTGTGGTATCATTCCAATTTATAACAATTGCCTGGTAACAATCCAAACTTTGAATACTGTTTAGTGTAATTTTGTCAGGAGTAGAGCAATAGCGCACATGCAACTACATTGTGATGCTCTATTGCTGTGGTAAAATTCCCTATTACCTCTGAAGTGACAGACGTCACCTATAGTACTTTTTGTAGCATATATACATTGGGCCGTGTTCAAACTTAGGACAAAACCGCACCTAATTCACCAGTCCTGCCCCTCACCCCCACCCCCAGCTCCCGTTTTAGGGCTACCTTATCTTACCGTGTGTAGTTTCTTTCTTCAGAAGAAAACTACACATAGAAAATGGCTCTCCACGCCCCCCCTCCCTAAATAAAAGCTCCCCAAGGCGACATTAGCACTTCTTCCTAAACTACCAGTCATTCTACATACCTAACTAGTACGTAGAGTATGTAAATTACCTACTATGCATGCGTAGTGGGTCATTTCAAGAGATTCCGCACTAAGCCGGAGCTTCTTAAGTGTGAATCAGGTCCGTTGTATGTAGTACCTCAGTGTTACCCCACTACTTCCTTAATATTGTTGGATCACTTTGCTGTATATCTATCACAGTATTCAAAAGTTAGTATTTGGAAACTTGCAATATTAAGAAACATTTACAATTTTAAAAACCCTGTTGGGAAACAATACATTTTGAGACTTGAATGTACAGAACTATAACATGCCTTTATTTACTTTCCAAATGTCCCATAATTTCCTTCTGTCAAGCATATTCATGTAGAATATTTGTCTCAGACAATCACGGAATTTGTTCAATATGTAGAAGATGTCTTTACATCCGTAAAAATTGTAAAATATCATGAAGTAGTCAGAGATAAAGGGAAAATACATATAAATAGCAATCAATTTTTTATGACATGCTCAAAATTATCATAAAAGGAACTCGAAAAAAATTCAGTATCCCATAAAAGTCAAAACAGGTTGTATATGTGCTTATTGTGAAGTTTAAATGATTTGTATTCACTTTCCCTTTTTATGATGCTTACTCTTCAATCCTACATGCAAATCTATTTCAAACTAGTGACATCATCATATAAATAGCTGTCACTGGCATTGTCACAATTTCCTTCACAAAATATGTTTGTCACTTTTTGATACTTCACTGAGCAACAAGAAATCATAAAGCGTTAACAAATCCCGTAATAAAAAATTTAATAACATAATATGATGATTGCTCGCAGTTAAATTCAATAAAGCAGTTTCTAAATAATGCTAACAAAAATAACATTATGAATAATTATAAAAATGATGTGTTGTATGATCAGGTTAGGAATGATAATAAAACATTCATGCCTATAAAAGAATACAATTATCTTGGAAATTAAATATGAATAACACCATACAAAAGTAAACCAATTAAAAACTTTTGTTAGATTACTTTAACTATGTTTTTTTCGCGTTTAAATTGCTTACACTAAATTCATTAAATACAATTTGGTTAAAATTGTTAAAATGTGCACTGAAAGTATAACAAACAAATATTAGATTTCATGGTCTAATTGAAGCATATAAATAAATGATATAAAAATTAATTATTTGATTATTTGCTATATGTTACTATATATATATTTGCACCTTGAATTAATGTAACTAACTAATGCTTGCTGGTGCCTCAATTATACACAGCATGAAGTTACCAGAGTCAAGTTAATTGTATTCTTTGCATGCAGGGATATAGCTTTGAATTACTTACTGCACACAGATACTGACCAGTTTTACTATTAAACTGTTATTTACACTTGGGCTAAGAAACATCACCTCTCAACTCTAATACTGTTTGCAACAGGTAAAATATGGCTCCCCCTGCAATCAACATGGTTTAACCCAGGAGTAACTTTCCTCTCTTAATTTCAAACAACTTCTTAAGTCTGAATCAGGCCCTTAGAGTGCATATGAGTGCATTCTAGGGCATCAAAGAAACCATTTGAATTCAAAGTCAAGGTTAAAGCGCCACGTAATCTGTTGGCGCTATATAAAAACCTGTTAAATAAATATTAAATAATAATAAATTACTCTAACCCTCCCCTTTCATTACTCTAACCCTCCCTTCCTTTTCCGCAGCCTAACCCTAACATTCCCTGTACCAAAGCTTAACCTTAAACATCATCTCTCCACAGCCTAACCTTAACCCTTCCCATCCTGCACCCTAACCATTAATGTTCCAGGTCCTGCAGTCTAACCTTAATCCTCCCCTCTCTGCAGCCTAATGAGGGGTGTCACAATGTTTTTTGCAAACTTACCCTCTCCTCTGCGGCGCACTCTCTACTCACTGAATTACTACTTCATATTTTGGGGGGGCGACATGCCCCCTGTTCTGATGCCTATGAGCCTAACCCTAACCTTTCCTGTCCTGAACTTAAACCCTAACGTTCCCTGTCCCACGTCCTAACCTTAACCCTACACTCTACGGAGCCTTGCCCTTCCTGTCCCAAACCCTAACCTTGCCCTCTCCGGAGCATAACCTTAACTCTTTCTCTCCCGCAACCTATCCCTGACCAGAGCGGGGGCTTTGTCAAAATAAAAGCATTCAACACGGGACTTGTTCCAGAACGTCCTTTTTCTTAATGAAAAGGCTGTCCGCAATGGTACAGGCAAAATTACGCTCACGGCGAAACGCGCGTCAGGTTGATGATATGTCCTGTGGGTTGCAATGTTATCAATTTAAAGATCCACCCCATTTCTCTATGTAGCTAATCATTTCTCCATATTTCTATTTCGCTGGTGTTCTTGTATGGTCTGAAATCCCCAAAAGTTCATTGGGGGAACAGTTATGATGTGTTTTGAAGTGCATGGGAACAGAATGGTTCTACATATTTCTGCTATGTTCTGCTAATCTTATTTCAAGGGACGTGATGTGCGACCGACGTAGAACAGTCTGCATTGACATTCTAGAATATATATTAAATTTTTGACATTGCATATATTGATCTGGTTGATAAGATAAGTGTTGTTCTTTACTGCATACTCCATATGTTAAGATTTCTCCATCTTGATTTCTCTACATGGGATGCAGCTCCGACATCAGTGGAAGCCTTTGGTTCTCATGGACACTCTTTTTGACTGGAATGTCTGTAATGTTACTTCCCACCAGTAGATTTTTCAGGTTATCTACTTTTCTGTAGATAAACTGTGGTTTTTCTGGTAAGTATGGGCCTGATCCAGACCTACGCCCATGCGCTGTGCTTAGTAATGCACAGCGTATCGGCGTGCACTCTGCCCGACACTCCCCCTGTGCGAGCGTATTTTCCCTCACGCCGGCTGAAGGCTACCCTAACTTCAGCCGGCCTAAGCAAGTGAAAATACGCTCACACAGGAGTGTATGCCCGCTAACCCCTCCCTCCCTCCCTCCCTCCCTCCCTCATTAAACTAACTCCCCTCACCCACCTACACTAACCTGAACGTAGTAATGCTGGGAGACGCCTCCTCGAGCGTTACTATGGTGCTGCTACGGACGCCCGATCATTGATCAGGCGTTGCCGTAGCTACGCCGGGCAACATCTGCCCGGTGCACGCGCAGATCGGCTTTTAAGGCTCTTAAGGCCAGCCAGCATAGGTCTGGATCAGGCCCTATGTGTTCAGAATGGGGTCATATTTTAAGTAGTTTCCAATGTTTCTTGAATATATTCTCAATTTTTTTTATGGTGGGGGACAAATTTTGAGTGAAAAGCCCAGTCGGTGTCTTTTTTGTTGTTTTTTCTCTTGGTGGTGGGTTGATAATCGTTTCTAGATCTGTGGTGACTATTTTCTCTTCTGCCTCCCTCAGAGTTTCTGTGTTGTAATTTTTCTCTTCAAACTGTTTTTAAATTTTTGGGATTTGTTCTTGGCACACTGAGTCTTTTGTACAGTTTCTTCTGATTCTTCTGTATTGGCCAAAGGGAATGCTTTTGAGTCAATTGTAATGATGTGAGCTGGACATGTCAGTGTAGGAGTTAAAGTCTGTGTCCTTAGTGAAGTATTTGGTTTTTATCTTTCCTTCTTCTATATATATGGATAGGTCCGGGTAGTTAACCTGAATCTGACTAATGTCAAAAGTTAGGTTAATATTCCAGTTATTATGACTTAGATGCTTGTAGAAGAGGTCTAAGTCTTCTTGACTGCAATCCCAGAAAAAGATGACGTCATCTATGTATCTGAGCCATGAGGAAAGATTTGCCACCTAGCTGTGTCCTTGCCAAACATTTTTTGGATTCCCATGATGTCATAAACAGGGTGGCATAGATGAGAGCGAATCTTGTCCCCATGGTGGTTCCGACTTGCTGACCCCTCGAAAAATTAGTTGTGTAATATAAAAAATTCCCTCTTCCAAGAGGTGACTAAGGTCCCGATTAATCTTACATGTGCTGAGGGTTTCTAAAATTGCGTTGATGCCATCAATAATGGTGTATAATGAGCTGACATCTGGTCATCGGTCACCATACTCATATTCGGTTCCCATATAGTAGTTTTTAATTTGCGTAGTAGGTCAGTTGTGTCTTTTAAGTAGGAGTCCGTTTGGGTTACAGGGGGCTGTAGGTGGTGGTTAATGAAGGCAGAGAGGTTGCAAGTGCGTGAGTGGACCCAGGTATGATGGGGTATCCAGATGTAATCAAATTCTTATTTGGTGATGGCCCCCCTTCAAAATGTTTGGTGATCATTTCCAGGAAGTTTATCTTTGGAGTTGGGTTTGAGTTCAGTTTCTTGTATGTGTTTTCATTGGTAAGTTACTTGGTTATTTTTTCACATAGTCATCTTTGTTCATGATGACTACTGCTCCCCCTTTATCGGCCGATTTTATTATGATCTCCCTATTGTTATTTAGATCTTTCAGTGCTTTGTATTCTTTTGTTGTTAACTTGGGTTTGTCTTTGTGTTTGTTGATTTTTAGCTTCTCAATGTCATCCCAAACCGATTTGGAGAAGGTATCTATGTACTTACCTTTTACTTGTTTTGAGTAATAATTGGAGGGACCTTTGAATGTTTCCTCTTTGTCCTGAGAAATTTGTTCCTTTTTCTCCATTATAAAAAACATAGGGTTCATTTTCTGACATATTTTTGGAAGTCCACGAAAAGTTCTAAAGTTCCCTTTGTGGATGAAAATTTTAGTCCTATTTTTAAGTACGGATGTTTCTTCATCAGTAAATTGAAAGTTGCTTAAATTAAAGATTTAGCATTTTTCTGCTTGGTTGTTATCATTTGTTTCAAGGTTTTTTTTTTTAGGCTTTTAATTATTTTATTTTTGTTTTTATTTTTATTTTTATTATTCCCTCCTCTTGTTCCTCTTTTGTTTTGCTCTTTTACTTCCTTCATGGTCCTCGGTTCCAGCCTTGTTCTAAAAAATGAGGGTAGTTCGGGTATAATTTTTCTGCCATTGCTTTCGGCTGTCTGTATTTCGTTAATAGAATTTTTTTTGTGCAGAATGCATCCCTACCAGGATCTATGTAACAGAGTTAGCAATGAAACCTGCCTATGTGTGCTCTGTTAAATTGATACTAATTTACATATTCCCATAAACTCCATAGATTAATATCTCATCTTCTGCCACTAAATACATTATCTTAAATATCATTCATTCATTAATTGTGCTCAGTGGCCCATACCCCTGTAAACGCTTTGAGTGAGCACTCCTATTACAGTTTCAGCTGTAGCGTGCAGGTGATATTACCCAATACACACAAAATGGAAGTTGCTCAGATCAATTTATAGGTAAATGCTAACAGGTGCATGAAAGGCAGGGGTAATCTGCTATGCCCCATCAACACTGCCATTAATCAGTAACAGACTATACCGTTCTATCTATAAAATAAAACTCAGAAATGCTTGTTACACATATTTGCAAATATATGATAAGCCACCAGCCACCGTCAAGGAGTTTCTGCTTATGGTGGTCCTAAATATTGGGTCATATATATATGTTTCTAAATTGAGAGCCAAACTTACCTCAGGAGACACCCCTTAAAGCCTCCAAAATAGGTGCTGTGGAACAACACCCCCTCTCAGCTGCTGCTCCTAGACATGTTTCCAAACAGTATACAAGCAAAATGGAGGTTGCTCAGATCAATTTATAGGTTAATGTAAACAGGTGCATGAAAGGTCGGGGGTAATCTGCTAGCAACAGAAACAAAGGAAGGAAAATGCCTCAGCAACACTGCCAGTAACAGACTATACCATCTATCTGTAAAATAAAACACAGAAATGATGATATCCAATCACCTATAAAAGCTTATAGTAAAATATATACACAAAGGTAACGCTACTGTATTGGAGAGACACAGATGTATATAGAAAATGATTTGTATCATACACTAAAGATGGTGCAAAGACAGTCTTTTTCAAATATCATCATGCGCCCTGAGGAAAGTTCATAGTGAACTGAAATGCATTCGTGGTACATGTACATAACACTGGTGATCATTTTGAATTGTTGGAGCACTTCTGTCACCCGAGTAATAGGCACGGATCAGATTGTTGTTTTTTTTTTAGCAAGATGTTGGAATAAATAGATGTTTTTATTATAACAGTCTACTGACTAACGTTTTCCTGTCTCTCCATGTATGTATCATTGATGGACAATTGAATGAGCGGGGGTGAAACTGGGTGACTGTTATTTGCTAATTGTTGGAGATAATTCACAGAGAAAAACAAAGAAAGAAAGAAGCGTTCATTTCTTCTTTCTTTAGATAGTGTGATCTCCAAACATTTCATTCGAAATAATGTAATTTCTCAGTAAATAATGTCATTGTTGGTAGGTGGTTTGCGATCCATTGTTGGAGAACATATTATCCAGCTACAGCTGAGTCAGCATGTATTTTGCATGTCTTGAGATTTTGGTAGTAGTATCTAATACACATAGAATTACCCACTCAGCTGTGAATGGTGACATGTTTGTTTCTGGCATATGCGTATAAGCGAACCTGGGGGCGATCCCAGAAGCAGTGATAAAGTGTTGCTCTTTCATTTTCACATTAAAGGCATCTGAAGGACTGAGATCTGAGAACACCTATGTGGGAATAAATATCCCCTATGAAAAATGCATAGGAGCATTTCCCAGTATTCGCTTTAAGAGTGTTAATGGAAGATCTAAGTGTCTCCAGAAGATCCTCCATAGATATGTTGTATAGTTTTATGTGTCCCTAAGATATTGATAATGAAATGAGATAGCACCGTTGTCTCTTAAAGGCTAAGCTATCAATTGATATAAGTCATTGTGCCAACCAGATGATGAAAATTTAATCACCTGAGAGGCATAGTGTAACACCTGGTGCAACACAAAGAAATGAGTGTTCGGTATATTATATTTTTCACATATTTGAGAGCCAAAGAGTGAGGATTTAGTGCTTGTGTTTACAACATCCCTTAGGGATTAACATTTTTTAGTGGACTATCTGGTAAATGGGTAACCAGTTTTACCCTGCTGAAATGCCAGGTTATTTAAGACTGGGAGGAAAAGAGAGAATTGACCATTTAGTCCCTTTCATTTCCTGATGTCTTTCCATGTCTTCTAGGCAGTCATGAGCAGGGAGTCCAGTATATCTTGGGATAGGGCCAATCTACCACTGTACTAAGAGGCGTCAATGATATTTCTTGTTTCAATGGAGTATTAGAACAATTTTTTCTATCATGAAGCCAGTCTCTTATAATAGGAAGATGACTGGCATAATTATAAAGTTTTACATTTGGGAAATGTATACCTCCATTTGTCAGGGTTTGTTGTTATTTAAAGAGATCTACATGCACCCTTTTCCCACGCCAATTTTAAATTCCTTGTTTAATAATTTTCATCCTTGAGAGGAATTATTATGAGTAACATTTGAAGAAGATATAATAATTTAGGAAATAACATCATCTTAAATAAATGTCCTTTTCCTGTGAAGGACAGAGGTACATTCTACCACTTTGTCATAGCAAAAAAACCTCTTTAATAAGTTTTCCAATATTTTCCAGAAATGCTCTGGTAAGATTAGTGGATTTTTTTTAATTTGCTTGCGCTAACACCCGATAATTTAAAGGAGCCAATCAGCTTGCTGAATGGCTGCCTATTTTTTTAGTTGCTCCTTCACTCCACAGTACAACAGATCTTTGTGTTTTGCTGCATCATGGCAACAAAGCTCTCAGAGCAGCATAGTACTAGCTCTGCCCCTGGATTATCCCCTCTGGATTATCGATCCCAGCAGAGGAGGTTTATGGTGCTGATAAAGGGACATTTCCCTGTCGGGAAATTGATAATCATCCCAGTGATTGCCAGATTTATTCTAATAATTTCTGGTAAAGAGTGCTGGGGTCTGAGACATATAGCAGTAGAGCATCAGCGAAAGCTGTGATCTTAATTACATTATTTCCAATAGCAATCCCTTTGAATGTTGTGGAGCTTTGCAGGAGTCTGAGTAAGGGGTAAAGGGATTAATTGAAAAGAAGCGGGTTTAAAGGACCACACTGACATGTCCCTGCAAACAAAGGGCCTGATTCACACTTAAGAAGCTACGGCTTCTTAAGTGCGTATTGGTCCGAAATTACCTACTGCGCTATCCTACTTACTCTATCTACACAGGCCTGAATTCCTTGTGTTCCCAAGTGACATATTATAACAAATCAACAGATAGTTATTATTTCATTGGTGATTCTTTGAGGAGATCTGGAAAACCTGCACTGTTGCATTTTTTTCAGGTTTGGTTGGGTAGTTCTCAGCACAAATAATTAATAATTTGTGGACCCTGTGTGCAGGTGTGTATTTTTATGTATGGGGTTTTGCCAGTATTTCCGGCAGGAGCTAGACATGACCTTGCAGATAAGGCATGTCCCAATATTAAATAAAATGAGATGATAATATAATAAGGAGGATTATAGTTTTCATTAAAAAAATGTGTCTGGAAACAAATGAGGAATTCATTTGAATAATTATCATCAAACGTATTTTATTGATTCATCTAATGTTTCATTACATCTTATTCTGGAAATTATTCTGTGACCTTTCCAGTTCACATTTAGCTTCCTAGTATCAAACCTTGATAAAAAACTCATATTTTCATATGTCATTTAAGAATAATCATTATATAACAGTAACAGTATTCCATAAATTATCTGCATGCTAGTTTTTATTATTATTATTATTATTATTATTATTATTATTATTATTATTATCATGGTTCTCTTCACACATAAACTTACATTAGTCCTGGAAATACAGTCCAATATCTGTTTATGAAGTGGGACATTTTACTCGTGTTAGCTATGTTCTGATTCTTTTAAAAGTTCTGTCTTTGTAAAAGTTCCCAGACTCTACATTTATTAGAAGTTGAACCTTTCCAAAATGTCGAGAGTCCAAAATGTTAATAGCTTTTGATATACAAAAGAATTCAATTCCGTGGCCTTTTTTTGGACTGAAGTAGACATTGAATTGAACAGTAAATGCTTAACAATCATTAACTCTAGAAAGTTGGAGCAGCCTTAAACTATTTCAGCTTCTACTGACCGACAATATGACTAAATCAAAGTAGGTTTCTGAGGGGACAATAAGAATGAGATCCTAGCAGTAACACTGAGAACAAAATGTTTTCAACATATTGTTTGACTGAAAAGATGTATCTAAAGGCTATCTCTTTACCAAGCATCCTGGTTTTCTTCTAGTATTCAATAAAATGTCATCAATGTTGATAAATGTAATGTTATTTATTAAATACTTATTATAGTGCAACATAGAACATGCAGTGTTGTATAACTAATCAAAAACAGCATCTTGTATATTGTAAGGAATAAACTTTTAAATATGTAACCACAACAAATAAATACATGAATAATTGCTTACAAAAATATATAAGAAGTAAAATGTACATCCATGGTGACCAATGTACCTCTGACCAATTCATACCTTCTGGTTAGCCCTACACTAAATATAAATATAAATATAAACATACATTACTATGCTGTAAATATTGATAGAAGTGACGTGACTTCTAGGCGGGATTATGGCAAATCATATGACAGCTTTATGTGTACGTAGTGCGTCCACAGTCTTGTCATTCTACTTCCTGGCGAAACCTCATGTTAGCACTGACTGGTCTTTGCATTGTGACAAAAAAGATGTGTATTTCTAAAGACTACTAGGCACCACACCAGAAGTTAAACTGTTAAACGTGGTCTGGCTTTGAAAAGCGGGACTATTTGCTGAAAGTTATCACTACATGCAATGAATAAACCGCCAATGCCTGACCAAACTCCCCATAAGACGCATCTAGAAATAAATGACACAAACAACAGTATGGCTTTTAAATAGGGGGCATAGTTTATTTAATTAATTGATTAATGAATAAGATTACTATTTGACTGGAGGAAGTAAAGGTGGCAAACTGAGCAGGTGAGAGGTCAGCATAACGAGAAGCAACAAAATGCTAACGGAGGACAGGGAACCCCCAGACCTCGGCGCCCCGGAGGAAATGGCCACCGCAAGCAAACACTCTTGTCCTAAAGCACACTCCCAGGAACCGGGGAGGCCAACCGGAAAACTAGCCGGCAAGCATAGTCTCCTTGTTTCATCTCAAAGGTTGTGCCTTTCACGCACCATACCTCAAGCCAGAGCTTAGCACCATAACTTGCTGACCTCCACACCAATACCGCCACACTATGCCCCAACTGAAACAAAAAAGGCATGTTAATCAAAACTAAGGGAAAGGGAGTTTGGGAAGATAAATCTAGAAGGCTGCAAGCAAACCCATCCCATCCCTTATATAACCTAGCAAAGCCCACCCCCAAGCTGAATTCTAACTGGCTACCTATCAAAAAATAGTTAACCCCTTCATGCCTGTTATGAGGAGTCTGCCAGGCAGGTGTTTATAGTCTGTCATACCTATATGGTATTCTCTCCTTTGTATTCAAGAGATGTGTATTACCTTGCAAGTGTCTGTCTGCTGTGGGGGCTGCATGTTTGCACAGGAGTTTATGTGCTGCCATTGTGGAAAGTAAAAACTATTATTTCTCAGAAGGTTTAAAAAAACACAGACCACATGATATCAAGACTCTTTATTGTCAAGCATCAATTTTTTTGGGTTTTTATTAAAGAACATTAAGAACATTATTGACATGGTCAACGATGACATACAAAAAAAGAAAAAAAGCTTCATACCAAAAAATTAACAAATAATAAAGAACCAAAGACTTTATTAAACAGTTGCACTTTTTATATTTGTTGCTTTACATTTTGTTTGGCCATACTTTATATTTCAATGAGCTGGCCAAAGATGTAATCAGTGTTTTTATTTATTTTCCTTAATTGCTGGATGCAATCTTTCGCCATAGTTATGTTAGCCTGGTTTGCCTTGTCCTCATCCGGAGTATGCTCCCCACAAGAACTTGGAGTGCTTTCATCTGATATTATTATGACACCTGCAAAGGAAATACAGACACACTCAATATTTTACATATTACACTGATTTTATTTGCATCCATCCCTGTGCCACCAAAAAAGACTAACCTTTTCCAGTGCTGCTTATATTGTCACTTTGAGCTTCTGTGGCTTCTGCATCAGAGTCCTTCTTGACAGAATCCTTTTCTGTAAAGGAATGCAATTTTAAATATGTGCTATGGACAATGGGCCTGATCCAGACCTACGCCGATGCGCTGTGCTTAGTAAAGCACAGTGTATCTGCGTTCACTCTCCCCGACACTCCCCCTGTGCAAGCGTATTTTCCCTCGCTTACGCCGGCTGAAGGCTACCCTAACTTTAGCCGGCCTAAGCAAGGGAAAATACGCTCACACAGGAGCGTATGCCCGCTAACCCCTCCCTCCCTCTCTCCCTCATTAAACTAACTCCCCCCACCCACCTACACTAACCTGAACGTCCCCCAGCGTTACTACGGCGCTGCTACAGACGCTTTTAAGCCAATCTTATGCTGCTGGCTGGCGTTTTAACGCCAGCCAACATAGGTCTGGATCAGGCCCAATGTGCTTTGCAAGAAATATCTGGTTATAAAGTACCTTTTAAACAGTTATGATATTTCCAGTATTGGATCCTTTATCGTTTGATCGAAAATTCTTTCCTGACATGACAAGACAGATGTATAACATCATTATCTTGTCCACCATTTTATGCTAAGTCATGCTAAACAACAGTGTTTCGAGGTTCTTGCTACATAAAGAGAACCTGTAAACAAGCATTACAGTGAGTATTAATATGATTTTTCTGGGTTCAGGGAACGAAGGTCTTCCTCCATTTTAGAAGGCCTAGCACGGCTTGTTTCTGCAATCTTTATTTTTTCTTTTTTGGTTCGGCATTTTCGGCACCTGCCCTTTCACCTTTGTATGCTTCATCCTTCAATCGCGCCCATTACCTTATCTGTCTCTGTTGCCATCACAGATGTTGGCATCTGTGTGCCACCGCGGAGTGATATTACAGTTTGATAATTTGATTTACTGCCGGCACCCAGCAGATAAAAAGTGCGTACTGGGCTAAAGTTTCTCATAACTACACTGTGGAATCGTTAGGTGGCAAGATTCTTTTCTTCTTCTCTCCATTGAAATTCCATCATTCTGGTAAATACTCATTGCTTTTTCTATTATGGGCAATACATTTACCAATGTATACTAACATGCATGCACTGTGTATATTGTTATTTAGAATCATTATTATATTACAGTATGTCCCATATACTCCAAATATACTTTTAAACAGGCAAGAACAGTTGAATGCTAACAACATAGAAAGTGACGGCAGATAAGAGCCACATGGCCCATCTAGTCTGCCCATAACTGTAGGGTGTAACTGTATGGTGTATATCTATTGTGTCCCATTGTAATTATATAGATTTTATAGCAGGTTATGTGCGCATACATGTGTGTTTACCTTGGACCAATAGCGTTGCAACAATTTGCAGAATGTATCTAGAAGTATTGTCTAATGTGTTGTGCAGCGTATATTACATTATGCATAATTGTACTGTCCATATTTTTTATATGGTTTGCTTTCCCTCTTGTTCACAGCCATGGCCGAGCAAAAAGAATTTCTGCGGGAGCTCATTGAGGCCTACCATGGTCAACCTTGCTTATGGCAGAGCAAGTCTGCGGATTACCACAACAGACAAAAGAGGACAGCTGCAATCAAAGTGTTGGTGGATGTGTCCAAGCCTCAATATCCCCACGCTGATGAAACACAAAATTGCAAATCTCAGGACTGTGTACAAAAAGGAGATCAACAAAATAAACGACTCCAAAATGTCTGGGGCTGGAGCAGACCAGGTATACACTCCACGGTCGTGGTACTTTAACCTGCTAGCGTTCACATTGGAAACGGAAACAGCATCAGCATCAGTTTCCACTATGGATGCATCGCCGGACACCAATGTGGACCCTCTGGATTAAAGTGGCATGGTGAGTAGTACATACAGTAAATAAGACATATACACTCCTTTGCCCAGTTCATTGTTTTTATTGTTGTATGTACACAGCAGCAATATTAGGGGAAAAGTGTATTAACTATATCCTGTCATTTTGCCATGATACAGCCCCATCACCAATAAAATACTGAACATATGAGTCACGGGTCTCCTTTGCAATGGTATTGGCATTTCTATAACAAGAATGCTGCAAAGGTGTCTACAGGTCACTCTCCTCAGGATGATGTAGTGTATCATGGCCTTCAGGGGGGTTAGCATGTTGGGATTTTGTTTTGCAATAGGTTATGTAATGTTTGTATGGTAAATCCTAAATTTATTGCTCATGAAAAGCATTCTCCACAACGCGCCTTGCACGAGATAGCCGATAGTTAAAAATTCTTCTTTCCGTTGTTAAAACTCTCTGTGGGAAAGGATGCAGAATGTGTTGATGACAGGCAAACGCCTCATCTGCAGCAAAAACAAAGTTAAGGCCGTATTTGCACTCTCTTTTAGTTGACAGGTTAAGTTTTCCATCTTTCATATGATCCATGAAGGTTGTTTGCTCAAGTGCACCCCCGTCTGAGACTCTTCCATTTTTGCCCACATTCACATACAAAAATTCATAATTTGCATCCGCTATTGCCATCAACATAGTGCTAAAAAAGACACAGAAATAAAATCAAACTGACTAATTAAGAGCAAAAACACCCCTGACAGCCAAAAACTAGACACCTGGAGATGTCTCAAATCTTCTAAAAAATCCTTTGTAATTATAGTAGTGTGAACCACTGTTTGCAGGTGGCGTGATTCTCACATGCTTTCCGTAAATTGCTCCTCCACAATTTGGAAAATTCCATTTCCGTTCAAAGTCTTCTGCAACTTTCTTCCAGTCCGCACGGTTTTAAGGCAACTGTAATCAAAAAAGGAAACATTATTAAAGTTGACGTATTTGATTATTATTGTACATATACTGATATCCATTATATTCTTATATTTGCAGCCCTTCATTTTCTCTGAAGGACATGCCTCTACATCACAAGCCATGGAGGAAAACAACCATTCCTAAAGTAGTACACCTCAGCCTTGTGCTAGGGAACTATGTTCTACAAGGGGGAGGAAAACACTGCGTCCGTCCACCGAGCTCCATAGCGCCGCGACCACTCGCGTTCTGGAGACGGCGGAGAAATTCTTCTCGCAAAAGAGAACGGACCAATTTGATGCCATGGGGGTGGTGTATGCCAGAAAATTAATGGATGGGACCCAAGATATGTAGAGGAGGAGGACAGGCTCGTTAACGATGTGCTGTACAGCGGCACCTACATGGCCAACCTTGCCACCAGCGACCAATTTACACACCAGCATCACAGTGCTCCGTTTGCCACACCGCCATTACAGCCATCAATGGTAAATCCTACT
>WWET01000255.1:231423-242429 GCA_011038615.1 Limnodynastes dumerilii | reverse complement strand
GGGGGGGGGAATAGTATGGTCCATTGAATTAATACATTGTAATACATTGAATTACACCCAGGTTGCCATGTGGGCAGATGTAGAGCTAGGAATGGTCACATCAGAGGCAGAATTGAAGAGTACTTTGGATGAACCCAAGGCTATGCTACCCTTGTTACTGGATGGCCCATCTATGAAGATGCTGGCTTAAGATGGCTAGCAGACAAGGGCTATTTAAACCTGATTGGCAGCAAGTTGGGAAGTAGATTAAAGAAGGAAACTCAACTCCAATGTCACAAAATTATATGTAAATTAATAAACTTGTTTAAGTTAGTATAATTATGTTTTAGTAATCAGGTGCGAGGGAAAAGTCCATTAAGTCATATACTATAAAATACAAAAGAAAAAGTCTAAGCAGCACTGAATCAGACTGATAAAAATGTGTAAAAAAAAAAAAAATCAAGCAAGCATTGATTGTATGGGGAATGACAGAGGGCCGTATGCAGAGCTCCGGCCGCATTGCATGCGCATGCGCAATTTTGTAACGTAATCTAGGTCTTTAGGAAAAGGAATTTTAAGTATACAAAGTCAATTTTGTGATGTGTAATTCATTTTGAATTTACTGCGGACATCTTCCTTTCATTAAATTTCCCTTTGTCCATTTATTGACCCCATCTACACAATCCAAAGTGTATGTGATTGTATATACATTTAGATCTGATGTCAGAAAAATGTCTACCCCATATTTATAATGGCTAGATACAAAACCATTTCATCTTATAACACTGGTGATGTTAGCTCTGAGCTGCCGACAGCCAGTGAATATCTTCTTTTCAGAAGGTTTTCTCTAAACCTTCAAAGGAAACGGGTGTTTGATTTTCTCTGCGTCTTACACTGCAACTCATTATTTGCTATTGGCATTGTCCTAGGCAACGGGCTAAAGGGAATAACATCATTCAATGTCTCAGGGCTACACAGTCAATTTGTTTTCCATTGAAAAGGTGACAAGGACACTCTTTTTGACTTCAAAAGTACCTTGGTGATTTGGTGACATTCCAACTCAAGTTTTGATTGTAAGTTCATTAGTTGTCACTGTCATTCTGAGGCCTTATGACACACTGACTTCTAGACCAAACAAATGTACGTTGTGACTCTCACTAGTGCTCTATAAAAAGAGCAGTTTGACTTTTCATAGTCATATAAAATACTATTTTCCTAAAATCCACTATTCAGAGAAGCCTTTTTTCTGCCCACGTGTGCAATTAACCCAGGATTTATATAGAAAGGACTGAACTGTACTACCTGTGGATGATATTTAAATGCATATACATTTTATAGAAAAAGAGGGTTGCGTTAGTGAATTAGATTTTTTTATATTGTTTATAAAGTATGTGAATTATGTTGAGGAACACAACCCACTTACTGTTTGTATATAGTCAGTGTGACAGTTATTAGTGTCATTTAGTGGAGAAAAAAAACACACCTTCAGGCACTTAGATTCTTTGTAGAGTTATTTTGTGCAACATAATTGTTAAAACAGCACTAATGTGAGGAAAGAGAAATGTCTATCCTTCCCTGCTGTGATTCATAATGGCACCCTTTTCTGGCATTTTTTAGGCTGGTAATGTGTCTGATAGCTAGTTGTTCGCTAAATGTGTTTATGTATCAACCACAAGCCACAAGCTGGCAAGGATCCATTTTTCAAAGGGTATTGCTAACAAAAGAGCACTTCAGTGACAGTTGTTGTATGCATGCTATTTGCAAGACTTACAAGTCCCCGTGGAAATTCTATGATATGGGATTAGACTGTAAACAAACATTTTTAACCTCTCTGATGAGCAGAGATATTATAAGCAGATTTGAATTCTAAGCTATTATCTAAACCTTTACAGTTTCCAAAAACAACATTACAAAAGATAAAATGGTAGGATTAGAAAAAACATTGTATTCCAAACTTATTCATTTAAAAAAACCAAAAACATTTAATCATTATCATCATTAACTGCATGAAAATTATAGGTCCGTATTCAAAGTACCGGACGTATAACATATACATCCAGTGTTTAGGGATTTTTACTACTGCGCATGCGTAGTAATTTTTTAATGTAATCTACGTATCTTTTTCTTACGTAGATTGCGTAAATGTGGTCTTTCATTTACGCAATCTACGTAAGTAAAAAATTACTACGCAGTAAAATGATAGAACGCTCTCTTGCATAAGAATTCTCCAGTACCAGCATTTCTAATGTACCATGCTGCGCTGTCTCCTGCTGCTCATGGCTTACATCCAGTGTCCTGGTCCTTGTCCTCTTCCAGCAATGAGTCCTGATCATCTGCGGCAATTCTCCGCTAACCCTTGCCTGATCCTCTTCTGGTGCTGTAGCCGCTTCCAACCCTTTCACATTTCTGCACCTATATCCGGATCATAAACATGGCCGCACATGTAGAGATCACATTTGTAGAACAATGGTCTAGATTTTTTCAGCATTAGAACAAACTGAGAAGCTGCAAAGTCATTTCCATTGCCATGGTAACCCATGGAGGACTGGTTATCAAGAATATTCTTTAAATAAATAGATACCAGAATTTATGGGTGCAATAAATAATTAAACTGACTCAAATGGCAAAATAAACAACATTTGCAGGACCATAAAAGACATTAATACATCTAAGATCATTGGCTCTCTGAATATCTATACAACTGAACTGAAATACAATGGTCAAAATTAATTTGTTCTTTAAGCATCTATGACTGGATCAAGTCATCAAGGATAGTACATAAGGGAGAAAACCAGCTCTTCTGTACTATTTATATCCCTCCCCCCTCTGGCGTTGCGAGTCCCTGCTGCGAAGGCTCGCATTGTGAATTAGGGACAGCTGAAAGCTGTTTTCGCCTGTCCCTATTTCGAATGCGAGCCCTCTCAGAATTTTTTTTTTATGAATGGGTGAGTATGCAATTTGCTCACTTTCAGAAGCGCCACCGCCGGTGACTTAGGGTTAGCCTGTGTGGAGGGAGACTTAGGGTTAGGCTGCAGGGGGGACTTAGGGTAGGCTGCGGGGGAGGAGACTTAGGGTTTGGATTAGGGAGGGGGCTGGGGGAAACTCACCTTTCGGAGCACCTTGATTGGTGCTCTGAGGATCGATTGCTATGCCTCATCGAGGTATAAGCAATCGATAACACAGTCAGTTTCGAAATAGGGACGTTCGCTATGGGGGCCCACACTCGTTGCCTGGATAGGGCGCATGTGCAGGGCATTCTTATACAATACAATTAAAACAACTCTCTCCTCCTCATTTACAGATCCAGATTTGTTCTGAATTTGCAGTGTGTACACACACAATTGCAGAAAGAGGGTGTTTTCTGATCCTTGTTTTTTATTTAATATGCTCATGATGGTCCATGAACACCAGCTCTAACTCAGTGAGGAACAAGCCGAGGTCAGATAAAATAAAGTATTGGGGCGGAAGTCAGCCAAAGTCCGTAAGAACAAGGGGAGTGTCATGGAAGTTGCTGATTTCTTTCTCTCCTATTTATGTCCTGAGGAAATAGTGTCAGGAGTATTCAATCAGGAATTGCAGGACAGGAAATGATACATTTTGTGATTGTCACGACCAGGATTAATCCTGTAACTTAAGTAGTTTCATAGTTTCCATAAATCAAGCCCTAAATGTTCTGTCAGAGGCTGATTCTTAGAGTGCTTTTAGTAGTCACATCTGCAGCTGTGATACAGCCCACGGTTTACCAATTGTTCCATCTTAGGAATGAACTCTCCTGCAGAAATCCAGTATATCCATTAAGCGTGCTCAAGGGATATGAGAAATCAAGTAGGACAGTGACAGACATGTCAAATTACACGTCATTTCCTCCACAGGCCTGCAGTGTAACACTTTAACCAAATTACCTCAATAGCAATGATTCAGTCCAAAGTTATTATCTTAAGGGTAACAAAGCTTTAGTTACCTGCTCTTACTAAAAATACTATTGAAATGTGCTTACATAACACTTAATTTATATACCTATATACCAGTGTTGGCTAACCTGTGACACTCCGGGTGTTGTGAAACTACGAGTCCCATCATGCCTTAACTGCAAAAGCATAGCGGAGACCTGACAAAGCATGATGGGAAATGTAGTTTCACAACACCTGGAGTGTCACAGGTTAGCCAACACTCCTATATACTAATTTACACAAAAAAATCTAGCATATATTCTTATTTCTGCCATAAAATACTGTAATCCCTGTTAACGATGGCGCTGGGACCTCTGCAGAAGCCTATGACATTCACAGGTGCAGGTTATTATCGGTTAATGTGTGCGCATGTGCTGTGATGCACCATTCAGTGGCTCTTTCACATGCTCTGGTTTTTGGTGTTGCTGCAGAAAAAATATAATCTTTTAAATGCCTAACTGACCCATACAATGACTTAAATATAAACTAGTAAATTGTATTGTGATATCAACTCGTAGGGCCAGATTTACTAAGCTGTATGAAAGGAAAAGTGGAGATGTTGCACCTGCAACCAATCAAATTTTAGCTCTCACTTTCCCTTACATACTAGAAAATGTAAGCTAGAATCTGATTGGTTGCTATGGGCAAAGTCTCTACTTTTCCTTTCCCGCAGCTTAGTAAATCTGGCCCTTAGACTAATATGCCCCAGTTAAGTTTCCATTTATTGGAAATAGTAATAGTAAAATAAATAGCATTGTGTTTGGTTAAGTACCATAACTGGCATTCAAATAATTTCCCTATGTATTTTATTAATAAATAATCAATGTTATACAGTAGTTTAAGAATAACACACAGAAAATAGTAAATTGTGTTTTCTGTGTTACATACAACACTGCATTCACCCTGTTAGGAGTATTTATGATCCTTTGTGCTGTGAACAAAATGAGAATGTTTAACAAAGTAAAATATATATGACATATAACATAACTGGCAGGGTTTCCTGCAGTAGACAATTAACACAAGAATCTATTTTATGCATTCTCGGGAGGCCTTGTCTAGGAATTTATTCATAACTTTTGGTCAAATTCATCAAACTCACCAAACCAGAACCAGACATTTTAAACTGACATTTGTGTCAACAGAAAATGCTTCCTGGTCTGCTCACCTTTAAACACAGTGTTATGTACATTTATTGCTTCCAAAGCTACTGCCTTTTCCACCATAAATGGCAATGACTAATATAATGATAACAATAATTTCATTATAATATAAATTATAATAATTCTCCTCACACACGTTATATTTTTAAATATACTTCTATTCTATTTTTTTTTTATCATATTGACATATTTTATATAGTCTTTATTTAAATTTGCATTGATTGTAGCTGCCATTCTCTGGGCTAGAGCTTCTACCCATTTGTAGTCTTCCAAATAGATTAAATATCCAAGACTATTATGGGATGCAGTCGTCGGTAAGAACGGACGTATTTCAGTTGCTTAATCTTAGCTGTATCACTGGCGAAATGCTAGGAATTATGGATCTCGAACAAAACAATATTTTTGTATGTGTGATTAGTTATTTTGAATAACTAATCAAATAAGAAGATTGTCATATATATAACTTGCAAGTCCCAATACAATATATAGATATAGCCAATAACTTTTCATTTCAATATCAAAAGTAGAAGATTAGTTCATCATAATCTTTGATGTACTCACTATCGTCAATGAAAATGCTTTTGTGCATTATCTTCAAGAAAGAATTCATTTATACAAAGAGAATTTCACTCACATTTCATAATATTAAAATAGCATTTATAAAATATCACCCATCCTTGGCCACTGTTGCCGTCACCATTCCCGCTATGCTGTCAGTTCACACGACTCTAGTCCGGTTCCAGAGCCGGTCCCCGAAACGGATATAATATTAGGGGTTTAGATTAGGTCACTTTGACTCAAGGTAATATTAAAAGTTTTATATTAAAACTTTTAATATTACCTTGAGTAATATTACCTATTATTAAAACTTGAGTCAAAGTGACCTCATCTAAACCTAGGGTTACCACCCGTCCGGGATTCCTCCGGACAGTCCGGTAATTTAAATCGGTGTCCGGAGTCCGGAGGTGCAGCATTCCCGGACTATACAATGTCCGGGAATAGGCCGATTTCAGGTTTACATCACTTCCTCTCTCTGCTTTTGTCACTTCCTGTGTAGCGATTCTTACAGACTGACTGTCAGTCTGTAAGAATCAAAAACCGGAAGTGGGGCGGAAGTGATGTAAACCTGAAATCTGTCTATTCCCAGACATTGCAGTGTGAGACTGCCACCGCGGTACGTTTTGGGGCTGGGTGTGCCCTATAAAAAGGCAGGTTTGCAGTGCACTTTGTGACAAGGCAGCTCTGCACCAAGCAGGGAAAGTGCTGCTGGCTTCTTAGGCGGTGGCTGGGCCAGTGAGTATTACAAATGTCCAAAAGTGACTACTAGTCTCATCATAGACAGTCTAGAAGCAGCTAATATTCTTGAATCAAGTGACAAAGCAAAGAGGAGAATTAAAAGTTAGGTACTGTGTTAGTGACAGTGGGCTGGATCCAGACCTTGTTAAGTGCATAAACTTAGTTACACCTGGACTAAACCATGTTGATTTCCGGGGAGTCATATTTCATCTGCTGCAAACAGTATTAGTGTTGAGAGGTGATGTTTCCTATCCCAAGTCTAAATAACAGTGTGATAGTAATGCTGGTCAGTATCTGTGTGCAGTAAGCAATTTCTAGATATATCCCTGCATGCAAAGTATACAATTAACTTGGCTCCCCCTGAAATCAACATGGTTTAGCCCTTGAGTAGCTAAGTTCATGCACTTAACAAGGTCTGGATCCAGCCCAGTGTCTGTCCGGGAATTTCTTATTATAATTATATTATAATATATTATTTATAATTATATTCGTGTTGGAGACTGGCTCTGGAACCGGACTAGAGTCTTGGGAACTGACAGCGTAGCGGGAATGGAGATGGGAACAGTGGCCAAGGATGGGTGATATTTTATACATGCTATTTTAATGTTATGAAACGTGAGTGAAATTCTCTTTGTATAAATAAATTCTTTCTTGAAGATAATGCACGAAAGTATCTTCTTTACTTTCTCTGAGTGAATGGCATATTAGCCAAAAGGGATCTCTAGCTCATAGACAGCACGTGGAAGGAGAGAGTAACGAGTGGAGACCGGAGTAATTGAAAGCCTTTACTTACTTACGCCTTTACTTACTTACGCATAATCATCTAATTAAATGTGATTGCGCTATTGTTTATTTTTTAAACTGTTTTTGAAGATGATGTACTATTAGTGCTCTTTTCTATTTCTCCTATATAACACTGGAGAGCGGCACAAGTGATACAAAGAATCCAAAGACCTTTAACCCTTGGAGGAGCGGACACTGAGAGCAACACGTCCTCTTAATAACAAAGATTCTACAATAGAAAAAAGCAACTTTTTAAGTGGAATTTTTACCCATAAAAATCGTCCATTATCTTTAATAAAGTATCCATTAACTCATTGAGGATCGTGAGTACATCAGTGGTTATGATGAACTAATCTGCTACATTTGATATTGAACTGAAAAGTTATTGGCTATATCTATATATTGTATTGGGACTTGCAAGTTATATATATGACAATATTCTTATTTGATTAGTTATTTAACATTTACTCCAGCGCCACACACACATACAAAAATATTGTTTTGTTCGAGATTTAGTATTGTGGTTGTGGATTTCATAAGTGTAAGCAGTGAGGCCGCAGGAGTTCTCTGGCGCAGGTTTATACAGAAAAATAACATTTGTCTTGTAGGAATTATGGATACCTATTGGGAAATTGTACTATGGCAAATAGCCCTATTTTGGCAAGGTACCTATTCCCAATTGTGAATACTGCTTTCCCTGACAGGCTGCAGTGCTTTCCCCAATGGGCTGTGGTGGTAAGGTTCAGAAGGAGAGTAGACAGTTAAAAGAAGATTAGGGTTAGGCAGTTTAAAGTGAAAGATTAGAGTTTGGCTGATAACAGGGTTAGGCTGAGGAGAGGGGAATATTAAGGTCAGGCTACTGGAGAAGGAAGGTTAGGCTGTGGAGTGGGGAAGGCTAATGTCAGGCTGCTTGAAGGGGAAGGTTAGGCTGCTAGAAATGGAGGGTTAGGGATAGGGGAAAATACTACCTGACACCGTTCAAGCTTTTGAATTCTCTTCTGGATCCTCTCTGTCTCTAAAGGAAGTTACGAAAAGAAACTGCTTTTGACGCTTCCCTGATGGAAATAGATCTGTCGCAATCCAGCAGCAAAACACACTCATATTAATTCAAGACATTTTTTTTTACTTCACCACACCCACTGCAGTTGCCACTAAAAAACCCGGGTTTTGATCTTAAAGGTATCGGGGTCCAGGTCACAGGTCTAATAACCCGGGACTCAAACACAGGAAAACAGAAGGGTTTTTCCCATGTCTGGTGGTGATGTGAAAGGTGCTGACCAGGGTTTTTCAAAACAGGTCTCACTTAATACACCCGATTGGAGGAGTTTGTTACTGTTGCTATGCAACAGTAAACAAGTCCCTCCCAGGGAGCCACAAACAGCCCCTTCACAATGTCAGGGCAGGCCCGGGACCCAGAATTTCCTGGGTCTACCCTGGGGTTTTTAAAGCACCTATCTGGGTTCTTTATTATTTTTTCGACGAAAAGGTATTTGAAGATGCTATAAGTATATTGAATTTAACAAGATCACATTATGTTAAAAATATATATATTTTAAATATTATAAAGAGGATGAACACTTTAAAAGGATAATGGCAATGAGTTCCACCATCAGGGGGCACAGTAATTACTTATGTAAAGGGTCTGGACAGCCTAGGGCATACTGCCCAGCATTTGATAATTGGAAAGAGAGGGTTGCAGCTAGCTAGAGGTGGTGTATCTTGTTCTGCCCAGTGGGAAAGTTTTTTGTGGGAAGTATGTGTGTTCTAGTGCTGTATGACGCATGCCAGGGCCGGCACGATGCAGTCCGAGGGGGGATGCGGCAGCACAGGCCGTCGCCAGGCTGGAGAGGCGCTCATCCTCCTGCTCCCCACTATGGTGCCTAACTGAAAAAGAGCTTCCTATGTCAGCCACCAGCAGTTACATAGAGCAGCTGCCTGCAAACCTCCTTTCAGAAATTGGTCCCGAAACGTCCCGGAACGTCCCAGAACGTCAGCCTCCTGGATATAGATATCATCTGGGTCAGGTGCAAATGCTTTGACTTAAACTGACCTTTCTAACATCTGTGTTCTGATCTGGATCGGGTGCACTTGATTGGGCACACACTTGTAAAGTGTACTGTACATATGGGTGGCACTTTCTTGTAACTGAACTTTAGTCTGGTTCAGTTCACTAAGTTACATTGGGCCTGATCCAGAGCTACGAAATTGCTGTCCGACGGGCGAGCGTACGCCCGTTTTTTGCGTATTTTCGTACAAAAATTCGCACTGCGCATGCCCAGTATGACAGCTTCCTGTCGGCTGGACGACATGAGCGTATGCTTCCGGTCGCCCGAGCGTCATGAGCGAATAGCGGGCGTATTGTTAGCGTATTTTTCGCTCGCGGGGCGTATTTTTTTTACGATGGTCGGCTGGGCGCCCGTTTTACTACAGGGAGGCGGGGGTAGCCATTTAAATTGTACAGTATGGGCGTGCTAAGCCCGTACGCTCAGCGTATTTTGTGCGAAAATTCGTACGGCCGACGGTCGTACCCAGTGTAGGGTATAGCCGCCGTAAGCAGGGACTTTACTATGGGAGTGTTAGGGGCGTGTATGTTGATACGCACGAGCGAACGTTCGCATTCGCCCGTCGTGCGAAAATTTCGTAGCTCTGGATCAGGCCCATTGTGTGTACAAAAAAATTAACTTTGTCTTTTATAAGTGTAGTACGTGCAACATGATGATGTAAGGTGGACTTAAATTCTAAAAAAATTTAAAGTAATGATTTGTTTGAAAGAGCTACTGCTAAAGTCCAGACAGCAACAATATAGATGTGTTTTTGAAAAACAGGACTAAAAGAGACTATGTTTTTTTTTTTTAAATATGGACAAAAATTGTGGAAAATTACCTAAATTGCCTTAAAGTAGTAGATTATTATCTCCACATATACAGGGAGAATAAACTGGATTAATTTTCACATTATCCACATTAGAGGTAAAGTTATTTCTTTCCTATATCCTAGTATACTACTGGAATGTGAGCCAGTTCAATATTCATTTTAAACACATAAACATGTTTAAACTGATAAAAAATGAAACAAGAAAAAAATGTCTACTTCTGGTTCTCTGTAAAAGAATCAAGCTAGATTAAAAGGGAAAATATCGCCATTAAATGGGGTTTGCAACACTTCATGTTTTATTGCCAATTTGATATGCAGTTTAAATAAAGGAAATAAAATTAATCTAAAAAATGACATTACTTAAACTGTTTAAGTGAGGAAGTGTAATACAAAAATACAATAATTCAAGGACCGGGTTCACACATAAGAAGCGGTTGCTTCTTAGAAGCGGTTGCGCATATTTGGTAAAGAACCTACTTCGCATGCGTCTTTTACACAATCTACATACCAGTCCGGTACGCAGATTGCTCTGTGCGGTCTTTAAAGACCACGCTGAGTATTTTAGGTAAAAAGAGGCGGCGTAATGCCGCCCTGAGAAGGGTTTAGGTAAAAATGGGATGGGGAGGTGTTTAGATTAACAGGGAGGACGGGTTTCAGATCGGCTTTTCAGCCGATCTGCGCATGCGCCGGGCAGATGTTGCCCGGTGTCGCTACGGCAACGCCCGATCGTGGATCGGGCGTCCGTAGCAGCGCCGTAGGGACGCTGGAGGGGACGTCCTCCAGCGTCCCAACGTTCAGGTTAATGTATGTGGGAGGGGGGAGGTAGTTAAATGAGGGTAGGAGGGCGGGCTAAGCGGCCATACGCTCCTGTGCGAGCGTAAGGCCCCTTCCTTATGCCGGCTGAAGTTAGGGTAGCCTTCAGCCAGGGTAAGGCAGGGGCCATACGCCCGCACAGGGGGCGTGT
>WWET01000255.1:210803-221112 GCA_011038615.1 Limnodynastes dumerilii | reverse complement strand
AGCCTATGGTATGTTAAAAGTTAAAAAGGATCTAAGAGGAGGGGATTGGGACAAAATTCTTCTGCAACAAGAATGTAGACTTATTTTTCTCATGGATTGTGTAACACCAAAAGGTCTTAATGAGAACATAAGTTTCACCATGTTTCTTTGAATATATTAATAGGGATATTTTTTGATGAGGCCCCCCTTTTTCTATCTATCTCCTATCCTCATTTTCCCTTTCTTGCACTCATGATATGCCATTGCTTTCCGGCATGGCTATATCATAATAAAAGCAAACATTTACCCTTATTTCAAAAAATTTTCTTTTTATCCCAAAATTATTCCTACATGGAGACAGCATTGGGTTTTTGCTGTTTTATATCAGTGTTGGTTACATAGGTGCATGTAATATGCACAAATCAGTTGTCTTTTAGTTTAAAAAATATATTTTCTTTATTACCCTTTTTATTTTATTTTGTATACAATCATTGATTATAAACAAACTTCCTTTTGTTTACAAAAGTCCTGGCATTCTAGCGCCCACTGGCTAACATTCTATACATATTTGCGGTAATATAGGCTATGCTAAGATAATACATGAGGTTTCCTGTCTTTTCTAAGGGCAATCTCTGTTATTTATTGTTACACAAATTTACTTGTTTATTATTTTAATGATTCACACATCATTTTCTACTAAATGGGTGTGTTAATTAGCAAGAGGTATTGTAGCTGTAAACTCTCCTCGTTCATACTATACATGTCACTCACATAAACCACTCATGGAATACTATCTCCGTAACTGATCCCGCCTTGAGTATGCTTTGATTGACAGTTTGAGCCCTTTAAAACTTCCGCCCGCCAGTTTGCATTCACAGGCGCATCTTCTTACCTTGAGAAAGCCACGCCAGGCGAAACGCGCGTTGGTAAGGGGGTTCAACCGAGGTGCACCTCGGTTACCCCGTGCTTTTATAATCTACACCGTTGCCCATATATGTATATATATATGTTTTTGTGACATTCACTCTTATGGTCTCACTGGCCTGTTCACCATTTAATTTATTGGAATTCATTTTGGTGCTGCTTTCAAGTTGAGCTGCACGTGTGCCATATTGCCGTTATTAGCAGAGCTGTATTAAATGTGAGATGTCGGTACAAGCCTGCACACCATTTTGATTCATTTATTGAAATTTTTCTGTTACTGTTTCCAACTTGAGCTAAATGTGTGCTACACTGTTGCCATCATTAGATGGTTTTCTAAGGGTGAGACGCTAGTACATATTTATTAGTTTGTTTACTTTTTCAGCAGCGGTATTATCATAGCCCGTTGCATTAGAACTGCAGTATTACTACCATTCAAATTGGCTGTGTTTGAATAATGTTTTGAACCATACTGCCACGACTGGAGTATTATTATTATTATTAATAATATTAATATTTATTTATTTATTCATTTTTATTAATATAATAAATATATTTCCGCTAGAAGTAATGTGTTCTTTCTTTTATTTTTCATTTTAATGTATTTTACTGATATTTTTTAAGGATAGCAGAGTATAAAATATCTGAAGCAAAAAAAAGAAATTGCTACTAGATTGCATGCACTATATCTGAATGTCATGTAAAAAGGATGAGTGACTGATAAAATGCTCCACATTCCAATGCAGAAGCAGAAAAAGACCTGATAGTCGCTGTGAAGGGGTCAACATATTCTGTCTAGTTTGGAATGCATTAAATTAAGATAAGCAGTGATACCTGATGCATTGTAGCACTTAAAATGTCTGGGTCACATGCATAATAATTTCCTAATCACTAAACAGCTGGGAACCTTATTCTAGGAGGCATTATATTAAGCCCTGCTTTTCTTTGTTTTAAGTGATCTTGACAGTGTTGGAAACAGCAATCTCATTCTCTTTCAAATTCTATAAATTCCTAGAAAGTAAAAAATTCACAGATAACATTTTTATGTGGACTCCTGTATCAATATTTAGCATGTTAATGGTGACATATGCTTCTTAAGTTCGTAGTACTAAGAACTGAGCTACTACGCAAGCATTCTTCTTAAGTGTGAATCTGGCCCATAATTCTTAATTATAACATTTAAAAGCTGTCTATGGATGTAGGAGAATTTGCTGGATTTCTAAAGGGGAGTTGTAGAAGAAAATATGTCCAGAAAGTTTAAACCATTTGGTGGACTTCATATAATGCTCCTTTTTGATAGGATGGAAGAAGCAATCATCTGATAGGCTGTTTTCACACAATTTTCTACAATTTACTGATTACTATTTATATAACTGCACCGAACCACAATTAGTCAAAACTCTCGTCTTGGCCAAATTATCTAACGGTGTGGTCAACTTGACTGTAAAACAGACTTGGTAACCGGTGGCTCTCCAGGTATCTTAGAAATACTTTTCCATAATATCTTTGTTTCAGTTTCTGAGGTATAAAAACTTGCAGTTAAAATTCTGGTCACTGAGACCAATAAACTAAGATGTAGACTAATATTGCTGGTAATTACTGGGAGGATGCATTACATTGCATTGTGCACACACTATAGTTATAATAACTTTCTCATTTGGGTTTATTGTCCAACAGCTGTCTACAATTTCTCTGACCGTTTCTGTATTGTAATGACAGAACATGCAGAGTTCTAACCTGAGGTCACCTGAGGTTATTCAGTAAGCACGAACAATGAAGAAAATTGGGGTCAGGAAGCAGTGATGTCTTGGTGATATTTGCTATGGCTCCAAACTCTCTAGTGTTTTCTAGATTTGATAAGTGCTTGTAAGGCAAAGACAACAATTACCTTCAAAGTCTGAACAATAAATAAGATTGTCAAAACATTTAAGCTGTAGCAGAGATTTTTTTTATTGCACTTGCAACATATTACAGAATCACTCACCTCTCCTGGGTGATAATCCCTGATTGAATTGCACTGAACAGGAAATATGATCTGGAATGAAAGTGTCTGCTTATTAATACATTGGTTACACAAAATAACCACCTGAATTAATCATGACAAAAATATAGTAGTTCCTATCCTTTGACATATTATCTCTTTATCTATTACCATCATTTGACAATACACACACATATTATATATATATTCAGTGATCAATTTCATAAAAAATATGGAGTCTAAAAGAGGGAGGTGATGTGAATTTTTAAAAAATATTTAATCTGTTGTTTTATACCCCGTTCAGATTACCACCTAAAAGCCGGGGTTTTCATGAAATTGCCGGGTTTCATGNTCTGCCCACTGCCTAAAAAGCCAGCTTTTTAGGCAGTGGTAATGTGAACGCGGTATTATTTATGCTTTTAACTTCTGGTGTTTGGGCCTGATTCAGAGATCCGCTGCCGATGGGATCGCAAATATACGCATCTAAGTGTCAGGTCGGAGCATGTTACAACCCACTGAATAAACAGTCACTCCCCTTGCAAACAGCGGCGGATCTTAAAGTTAGACCACCATTGACTAACCCTAACTCTACTCTGTCATTTGAGATCTTAAGTGAATTAGTTGCGTTTATTTAAGATCCTAAGTGTCTGCTCGCGCCCACTTTCCCTCATCTCAATGCCTCCCCCCGCCCATATTTATGCAAATCCTTCGGGTCCTATATTTACGCAGCACTTTGGATCTTAAGTGCTTGCAATCGATTCACAGGTCCGCGCTTACCGAATTTAGGATCCTAACCTCTACGTAGATGGCGTTGCACTATTACTGCGCATGCGCAATGATGCGAATTTCTTAAGATCCTAAATATACGCACCTAAATATGGATAAAATCGTATCTCTGAATCAGGCCCTTTATGTCTAAATAGATCATGTGCTGTTAATAATAACACAGAAAGTTTATTAGGTAGATTAGAGGATTGGTCAAAAGCTCGGCAGGTACTGTTTAATGTTAAAAAAGACAAAATCATGTAATTGGTGCTCAAAACCTAAAGGTTGAAAATGTAATTATTGGCATTAAAAAGGAAACTATTGAGGAAGGAATGTGTATAGGAGTTGCTGTTTCGGTTGACTACCAGGTTGGTAAGCAATGTATCAATGAGGAGTGCACTTCAAGTGCTTGATTGGATAGTGAAATGATTTATCAGCAGATAGAAAAAAGAATATTAAATGTAAGATATTGGTACAGCCTTTCTAATATTATGTTCCAATCTGGAGACCATACCGTAGACTCAAGAAGGATATAATGGGGCAGATCCAGAACAACGTTTTCTTGCATAATTACGCCTGGTGGAGACGTAAAAATGCGTTTTTTGTATGCACTGAGCATGCGCGCAGCAGATGTTATGCTATGTAACACAACGTAACTCTGAGCGTAAGGGCCTTTTATGTAACAGTAGCGTAAAAACGTTCGAGGGGCGTTCCAATATTACGATAGACATTGAAATTACACAATGTAGGGTTTGGAAAGCGTAAAGCGGACAGAGTATGTACATTCAAGGGGTGTGCCTAGGGGAGTGCTTAGAAGGTACGCTCGCGTAAATAAGCTCCGCTAGGAAACGGATTAGAAGCGGAGTTCTGGATCTACCCCAATGACTGTGCAATGAAAGACAAATGAAATAGTGAATGTCCTGTGTCACAAACCTTACCCAGAAAGAATGAAGGATGGCAAAATGTATAGTTTGGAGTAGAGAAAGGAAAGGGGGTATATGACAAAAGCATGAAATTGTATGCTATGGTTTAATAAGGCACAGTAAGGCAACATTGTGTTTTACTTCCCTTCCTCTGAAGAAAGGCATTCACTGAAATTGGAGTGTATAGAGGAAATGTGAGGAAATATTGCTTAATATAACTAAATATGCAGTGAGTGTGTGAAATATCATAAGAGGTAGTGGTGGTTCAAATAGTAGAGCAGATATATGCAACCTTTGCGATGGATCCAGACTTAGGAGGGAGAGGAAAGTTGAAGTTAGGAGAGGAAAGTTTCTCCTGGGCTAAACCGTGGTGATTGCCGGGGCGTCATATTTCATCTGTTGCAAACAGTATTAGAGTTGAGAGGTGATGTTTCCTATCCCAAGTCTAAATAACAGTGTGATAATAAAGCTGGTCAGTATCTGTGTGCAGTAAGCAATTCAATGATATATCCCTGCATGCAAAGAATACAATTACCTTGACTCCCCCTGCAATCAACATGGTTTTGCCCAGGAGTAATTTTCCTCTCTTAATTTCAAGCTCTTTTTTAAGTCTGGACCCAGCCCTTTGTTGTTAACCTACGACTCCCATCATGCTCCAGTAGCATAGGCTTAGCTAATCTGTTGTAAAGCATGATGGGACTTGTAGTTGTACAACACATGGAGGGCTGCATGTATGTATCTATGCCTGTAATAGATCATTCAGAGCATCTTTGGAATAACAATAAGGACATTTTAAGTCTCTGAGTCTGAAACACTATAGATATTTTAAATCTGTAAATCTAAAATACTAATGAACAGATAGTGCTATGCTCATTATGGGCTTAAATAAAAAGTGTTCAGACTAGGTAATGTACTTCATCTTTGGAGCACATTCATTTTGTTCCATATTTTGGATTTTAATTCTCAAGGACAATTCATGATATTATAAATATATTGGAAAAGTGGTGGAATCTTGCAGAAGGGATCTGATCCTCTGAGGGAGATATAGTCAGGTACACAATGCATAACTATGCGACTGTCGCAAGCTTGACATCACCGGATCAATTTTCTTTACTCAACTGGGACGCCGGATCAATTATTCTTTGCTTTATGTGTACGCCAGATCAATTATAATAAACATGGCAGTGGGTCTGACAGGCGGAAACACTTCAGAGAGTAGAGGTGGTTACGGTTAGTTAGGCTATGGTTAGGGTTAGGTTATGGTTAGGTTTAAGCTGTGGAAAGTGTCGAGATTTTAACTGTCAAGAACACTAAGTACAACCTAATAATACTGTTCTATTTAAAGGCATTCATACCTTATGTTGTCAATGTGACTTTAGACTGCTAATACCACACTTCTGTGAAGAAACTGGAGGGAATCTGCCGATGTGATTGTTTATGAAGCTAGTTGTGCTAATGTGCAGATCTGTGGCTGCTGAGAGAATCTGATTCTTAGTTACGATATTCCTCTCTTTTTAGGATTGAATTTTGGGTGCTTTTTCGGTTTGCGCAAGCACACACACTGGTGCTACCTGATCAGATTGCTTTGCAAGCTATCAAGATATAAGAGCAGAGTTACACACTACAGAGGGTAATGTACTCCCCCTGGCACCGCCCTCTCACTTATGTAACTTTGCTGACTTATGTTTGCAGAACCCTGTCTTAACTTTTCCTTGCGTATCTCTGGTTGTGCATAATGCCTTGTTGTACATAACTGCCTAACCCAACCCACACTGTACAATTGCCTCCCTTCACCCACAATGTGCATAGTTGGTTTACGTAGCGTTGTCACCTGCCCTATCCTACGGAGTTACATACAAGATACGTACAATCAAATCTACAATGAACAACATCTGCTACGCCCTGCGCATTGCGTTCCCACAGCCAGATTTAGGCATGCGTAAATTAGCTGTTGTTATCAAGTCTGGACCAGGCCCAATGACACTTGTGACAGTTTCAGACAGAGGGGCACTAGTGCCTTGGTGTTATATTGTACTGTATAAGTGTGGCCTCTCTCTGCACGATGATCCAGACTTCTGCATCTGTGCCATTTTCTGCTTGCACAATTCAGAAAAGTTCATGAAGGCTGTCTGTGCAAGGGGAGTATCAAACTGATTGTCTGGCTGTGTGTACAGTGCTGGCCTGCGATTGCGGATCCCCATAGATCCGTTACACCGATTAATTAAGTTTCTAAGCTAAACTGGTCCAATAAGATGTGATAAAACCATCCTACTATATGGCTCATTCTTTGTTCGTTTTTTGTAATGATATTGGGCCGGATCCAGAACTACGTCCGTCTTCCATTAGACGAACGTAGTTCAATAAACAGTAGCTACTGCACATGCATAGTAGCTATTGTTTATTGAACTACGTCGTTCTATGGAAGACGGACGTAGTTCTGGATCCGGCCCATTATTTTTGTACCAATCTCAGCCATTTTGAAGAAAGAATGCAGTAAGTTAAGTCTTTTTATTAAGGCCCACTGGAGTTATTCCAAATATTTTACCTTGAAATAGAAAATGCAATTCCTTAATTGGCAACAAAATGTGGCATATTCCTGTACTTTTCCCACGTATAGGGAAAAATGTGCTTATAAGCCTCTCTACAGATGCATCTTTCTCATCCTTCATACATGTGACAACCAAAATATCATTTGTCACCCCATACTGCATTTTGCATACTTAATCTTGAAGCTATAAAATTCTGCCTAAGAAGGAAGAAAAAAAAAAAAAAGCCAATTACAGGCTTAACAATGAGTTGTGAATTGGCTCAGCAGGAGAGGGGTTAAACATACTGTGTCAAATATGTTAGATATCTTATAACCAGCAGGAAATTAAATGAAATATTAGCTCACAAAATATAAGACTCCAACATTGTAAAATGTTTTTTTCCTACCATACAAACAAAAAGAAAACATGTTAAAGAAATAGGGCCTGATCCAGACTTACACTCGGATGCGTTTTTACGACGGGCGTAAGCGTAATAACGTCCTTTTGTACTTACTGCGCATGTGCGGGGCAGAAGTTACACTCATGTTATGCTTTGAAATTGTGAGCGTATGGGCCTTGATCATAACACCTTCGTAAATACAGTGGAGGGGGCGTGTCTGCCATACGAAATCCATAAATACGCACTGAGGGCGGGGTGAGGCTTTTAAATCGTACAGTATGGGCGTGCTAAGCGTCGTAACTACGCATTGAGCTTAGGGACGCCCGCGGTTACCATCAGAAAAGTTAGGGTAGGGTTTTCTGGGTGTAAGAAGGCAAAACTAAGTACAACTAAGTGCCTATGGGAGTGCTTCGTAGGTACGCTGGCGTAAATATGCTACGCACATGAGTGTTTCATGAGCCCATATAGGGCCTGATTCAGAAATGCGTTTGCAAACACGATCGCAATTAAACGCACACACGTAGCTAGGAACACCCATCAAAACCCCTGACACTCCCCTCGCAAATCCGTGCTCTCATAGACTTACACCTCCAAAGACCACTTGTATCTTTCCGTGCTCAGTTGTAACCGTATGTGTCCTCCGTGCGTGCGGATCATAATAGTCGCGCCCACATTCCTTCATTAAAATGCTTCCCCCAGCCCATTTTTATTTAAATTCTCACGTGCGCATTTTTGCGTGCCCAGGTTCGTATGTGCCCACGTATGATTCAAAAGTACGTGCCTACCGGACTTACGAGCATAGTCAACGTAGATTGTGTACCAAAAGTTACTACGCATGCGCTGTTCATCCGTTCGCAAAAATGCGCATGCACCATAAAAAACGGATCTCTGAATCAGGCCCATAGAAGCGGATCCAGAGTTTTTGCACAGTACAAGTGCAGCTATTGAAAATGATATTAAGCAGTGGTATTTAAAACATGCTTTATTCTTAAATGTAACCGTTTAATATTTGTAATGTGTGTAGGAATGTGTTATAGCTAAGAATAGAGGCTTTGATTGACTGAAAATCTCCTCCATCCATAGCTGATGCAGGTAAACATGGCTACTACTGCAGCACTAAAACACCCACTCTTACCCCACTAGAGCAGAGAACACAGAACCAGACACACCCGGATTGGCCAGTTTGCATCTCATTTTTTGTGTGCTTGTTCCTTAAAAAATAGCTGTAAGCGCAGGTCTGCGTCAGTCCCGTAATGGGTTATTTTAGCGTTTGTGAATAACAGCAAAAACAGGTAAAACTCTGCAACTGGGCAAACTCTATTGCAAATGAAGGGTACGTAAATGTATTTATGTTTTTGCATGCATGTTTTGCAATACAGACCAGCTTGAATGTTTACTTATCATTTTCACTGAGCAAGGAAATGTGCCTTTAAATTCTAATTCTATTTCCAGCTTAAATTTGTCTCCCTCTGGGGTTCAACAGGGTTTTGCCAAGTCGTGAATTTACACTTGTTTTTGCTGTTACTCTCAAACAGCCCTAATATAACAAAACTCACATCCACTCTGTGTTTTTATAAGGCGTGTTGTTTAAGGAGTGTCTTTTTTAAAGAAATTTTGCTTTGTTGTTTTTGTTGACAGTATAAATAATGTAATAATTTGAAATAAAGTATTTATTAATTTATGACAATATAATATGGCAATTATGAAAATATCTTGTAGTTCTTTAGGTACATTTTTTTATTCCATATTATATATTACACTTATTTTAAACAATATTTTAATCTATTTATATAGATTATAATAGAGAAACTTTAAAACACAGTCTTGAACAACTGGGTCACAAGTGCAAATACACATACTTAGTTTGTCTTACGGATGCTTACCATATGTGCTTATAGCAAGTAGAGAATTGCTGAATCTATTGGCCATTTTGAGAGGAGATTATTAGGTCTAACTTGTGGTAACCCATGACTTCAGAGTGGAAAGAAGAAAAGTCATTTTATTTTTACCCATATTACCTCAATGTATCAATGTGACCTTTGTATATTGTGTGTGGTTACATGACCTGACACATTTTCACATATTCACTTTCACTGGATTCAACAAGAATAATGGAATCACTTTGTAGTCTACAAAAGCTCTTATGTATGACATACAATTTTAGTCCCAGAATTCGGATCATATGAATGAGATCTGGAATGGGAAAGGAGCATAATGAATGGTCAAATACAAAGATTTTGCTGTCATGGCAAATACATTACAATTGCTACAGTAAAAAATACCTACTACAAGGTACATGGCTGATATGGTGACATGGTGAGGTCGCATCTGGTGTGAATGTCCATTAAGCAGCTAATTCCAATACATAACACTGAATCACATGAGTTACATAAATCCTGATTCCTCGTGTAAAAGGGAGAAACCAGCCCTTACTGTACAATGAGCATACTTCCTTCCTTCTACTTGTATGCATCCCGACAATTTCTGCCCTGCCCTGCAGTCAGAGGGCCTGATTCAGAGGCTGAAAATAAGAACTTAAAGTTACACCTGGGCTAAACCATGTTGATTTCAGGGGAGACAAATTTCATTTGTTGCAACAGTATTATAGTTAAAAGGTGATGTTTCCCAGCTCAAGTCTAATTAGCAGTTTAAAAGTGAAGCTGATCAGGTATCTGTGTGCAATAAGTAAAAGCAAAGCATTCTCCCTGCATGCATGGAATAAAATTAACTTGACTCCCCCTGAAATCAACATGGTTTAGCCCAGGTGTAACTTTAAGTTCTTATTTTCAATCTCTGAATCAGGGCCTATGGG
>WWET01000255.1:192593-210712 GCA_011038615.1 Limnodynastes dumerilii | reverse complement strand
GCTCGCAGAGGGAAGCCATAGATGCATGCAGGGGGTGGGGGTTATGCAAATCGTGTCATTAAGCCCCGCTCCTGACTATCAGTTACCCCTTTTGGGGTTTCATAGGGATGGTGATGGGGGGCTTTTTCTGCTGATAAAGCTGGCTACACACTGGGCTTTTTCTGGTGATAAGGGTGATTACACACTGGGCTTTTTCTGCTGATAAAGCTGGGTACACACTGGGATTTTTTCTGCTGATAAGGCTGGGTACACACTGGGGTTTTTTCTGCTGATAAGGCTGGGTACACACTGGGGTTTTTTCTGCTGATAAGGTTGGGTACACACTGGGGCTTTTTCTGCTGATAAGGTAGGGTAAACCCTGGGCTTTTTCTACTGATAAGGGTGATTACACACTGGGGTTTTTTCTGCTGATAAGGCTGTGTACACACTGGGGCTTTTTCAACAGATAATCTTTCCAATCACAAAATCGAGATGTTTTACCAGATATCTTACTAGTGTGTACTGTACAAAGATGTTCAAAAATCTTTTGAAACCATCTGTGATATTTTGATTTGATCTTTTGGAGCTCCTAATAAGCCAGATCAACAATGGAAAGATATATTTTGCCTTTTGTAATTGTGTACCGTGTATATTAGGAGATCGTTGGACAGTACACACTGGTAAGATATCTGGTGAAATGTTCTTTTGATTGTGTGATTGGAAAGATTATCTGCTTAAAAACCCCAGTGTGTACCCTGCTTAATACTATGACTGGGAGGCCATAAATCCAATGTCAGTCACATCTTTTTGCCTGTAGTTTTCAATAATGGTTTAATAATAATAGTGATTTCTGTTCAATGCATCTATTTAAATCAGTACTAGAAAAGATTTTTTCTGGATCTTTAAAACTTTGCCTTGACAATTAACTTAAGTTTTTTTTTCTGCCGACTGTTTCTGACTAGAGAAATTTCAATCTGTGAGCACTTAGCTATCTTTTTTTAGCCTTCCTCTTCTTTGTAGTAGTCAATTATCTTTAATATCTATATTTTCAAGTCTCCAGTCATCTGCTCAGAGTCGTCAGGGATTGCTGGAAGTAGGCACTATAACTGTTGCAAGCAGTATTTAACTGTATATTTGCCTTCATCTAACCTAATTGAAAGCCAAATATGTTAATGTCTTGATTAAACGTTGATGCTGCAGATATGAATGTGGGATGGAAACACAAAAAATCTTCATATTTATTCAAACATATGTTCTGTCTCTCATCTCAAGGTGTTCCCAGCTGTACATCACTTATATCTGCAATACAGACTTCCATCATTCCAGCTCCGAATTTCCACCTGAGTTTACAGTTTAAGTAGAGTACAAATCTAACAGCTAGATTTACTAAACTGGTAAAAAGGAAAAATGACGATTTTGCCCATAGAAACCAATCAAATTTTAGTATGTAACAAGAAAATGAGAACTAGAATCTCATAGATTGCTTTAAGTAACATCTCCAGTTTTTCTTTTCCGAGTTTAGTAAATCTAGCCCTTAATGTTTCCATACATACTACATTTCTTTTTTCCAATGTTGCTGCTTTAGACAATACTGGCAGCATTTTCTGATTAGACCATTTCTGAACAGCATTAAACCATTGCAGTGCTTTGTTCTTGTGTCAGCCTCATCTGTTCCCGTTTGCTGCTTTAACACGTTTTGCCATCAGACGTGCCCTTTATCTTTCACTGCTAATATTGCAATCCAGTAAAAGTGCTTTGTATTTGTACTGATTGCTCTCAGTTTTGCCAGTTGATACTGATGCTGTTCCTGTGTCTTTTTCTGTATCTTATTCTGCCAGGCTACAAGCTATGTTATGTTACTGTGTTGTTTTTTTGGACACTGTTACCTGTTTCTGTGAACCAACCTATAACTAGATATTTTATCATCTGGAGCATGAAAGTAATTCAGGGTTGCCTACTTTTCCCTCCCGGAGGGAAGCCATAGATGCATGCAGGGGGGGGGGGGGGGGGGGGGGGGGGGGGTGGGGGGGGGGGGGGGGCTTAATGACATGATTTATGCAAATCATGCTATTAAGCCCTGCCCCTTGCCTAATACTTACCCGTTTTTAACTTTAAGAGGGATCGGGCGAGGCTTGATGGCACAAATTGCGTCATCAAGTCCTTCACTGTCCCTAGCAACACTAGTATACTAGTGTTGCCAGGCAGGGTGGCAGGATTTCAGGCTGTGTTTTCCATGAAACCACGGGCCTCAAGTCCCTTGCGGGAGATTTGCAGGTTCTTCTGGGATACTGGGAGAACTGCCAGAGTTTCGTGAGTCTCCCAGGAAAGTCGGCATCCCTGAAATAATCAACTGCAACCAAATTAACCTTAAATATTGACTGTCCAGCACCCTTTTTAACTTTACAACCTGTTCGATTTCCCTTATTACACACCCATATATAGAGCCTGATTGTTAACATGTAATGGCTGTTATGAACTGTTTTTGTATCATTCATATCTGGTTCGGCCCGCTGTTATATGCTCTTTTTCAATTAAAAGCCCTCCATTCTAATGGACTACTACTGCTATAATTCACTAGCTACACTTGGTGGGCCTGATTCAGAGGCTGAAAATAAGAACTTAAAGTTACACCTGGGCAAAACCATGTTGATTTCAGGGGAAGTCAAGTTAATTTTATTCTATGCATGCAGGGAGAATGCTTTGCTTTGCTGATCAGCTTCACTTTTAAACTGCTAATTAGACTTGAGCTGGGAAACATCACCTTTTAACTATAATACCGTTGCAACAAATGAAATTTGACTCCCCTGAAATCAACATGGTTTAGCCCGGTGAGTGAATCTGACCTAATCTTAAAATGAGCTTAGTGGTGGATGTAAATTTTTGGTACTCTAGGGGCCTCATTTACTAAAGTCGCTTTAAGCAAATTCGCCTTAAATTCCAGGACTTCAACTGAGAATATGACATCGCCGTATTCACTAAACGCAAAGTCCCGGGACTTTAGCTTTTAGCAAAATTGACACGGCAAACATCTCAGACAAAAAAATCTTCCAGATGTTTGCCATGTTAAACACAGCCCAGACCGGATTCACGAAAGTCAATTTTACTAAATTGCCTCTAGCGCGGTCTGTAAGGGCTGGAAAATAAAGCGCATCCTGTGTGTGTCGCTTTCAAAGAAAGCGACACACACTTTAGCTGAAAAACACGTCAATAGCTTTGACATGTGTTTTTCTTTATGTAAAAATGGTGTGCTTCATCATTCTATCCCTTATCATGCAGACGCATCTAGTACTATAAGGCAAAGCATGACCATGTGTTTGTGGCCATGCTTAGCCTTATAGTGCTATAAGCGCCTGCCTGAACAAAAAATGATGCCAAGTAATGTGTAAAAAAAAAAAAAAAGAAACATTTCCCCCAATAAACAGAAATAAATTACATGACAAAACAATACATTTCTAAACATTATAATAAATGTGTCCCTGTGTGTTTATTCTAACTATAATGGTGGCCACCCTGTTTTAACTAAACTGCATGCAAATGTATAGTGTAAATGTGTAATACAAAATAAAGTGAAGTATAGACTCACTGTTTTGCAGTCACTATCATTTTTTAAGGGGCTTTATTTTACAGCTAGGCAACAATATCAAAAATATGTTTGAAACTACAAACTTGTATAGTATAAGCTGCTGCATTACACCTCACAGCATGTTTCAAATGAGTGTCTGTTTTCAGTATGACCTGTGCAGAGTTGCTATTGTCAGAACTCTGGATAGGTTGCATGCAGATTGAACAGCAGATTTGCACACCTTCTGCACATACCTGTAAGCTCTGGGTCAGGTCCATTGCTGTTTATATGCATCCTAGTAGCAATGCTGGAGCTGGAGCACACAGTTGAATGTTTATACTTACTACTGTATAATACTGTAGTAATTTCCTGATTCCTTCAACAAGTCCTGTTTGCTATGAAGTCCGTGACTTGTGAGTATATTACCTTGCAAGCTAAGACAATCACACTTACGGCTCAGTTATGTTTTTACCTGGAGATTGGATGGTTATTATAATGGCAACTATACTATAGTTTCCTGCAATACTTCATCCTTCTATTGGACTTAGAGTTTTTTCTTTAGTGCCTTTGTGCATTCTATTTCCAAACTGATATAAACTTATGATGACTTTATGAATTTAGTATCTTGCATTTCTACTTGAGATTTATTTTCCTATATAGCAATCACATACTGATGTGTTCTTTCTTCAGTACAAATTGCAAATGTTACAAATGACGAGAGGTTTAACTATACTAAAGCTTTGTTCTGTGAGATTATTGGAAATGACTGCTATCCAAATGAAAGAATGAACTTGTATCGTTTTTGTTTTGTGTCTTTCACTAATATCCTGAAGGATATCAGAGGTAGACGTTATCACATAGCTCCCAAGTGTCCCAATTTAGAACATGTCCCGAGAAATCACACTCTCGGGACAAAGTATTTTTTTTGTTTTTTGGTTTTTTTTAAGCCCTGCCGCTGCATATGTGGCAGGACTCTGCAGAGCACAGGACACGTAATACATGGCTCCTACGGAAGCCATGTAGGAACAAATCTAATACTATGAATGGCAGTGACCTAACCTATAAAGTCACTGCCATTCAAGTTAATAGTTTTGGTCCTACAGGGTTCCTGTTGGAACCCTGTATTATGTGTCCTGTGCTCTGTCATGGGACCACAGAGCAGACGCCGCTGAGGCAGACATGGATGCAGGCACTCAAAATAGGGGCAGTCATAGAGGCAGATACTGGCAGATGTGGGTAGAAGGAGGTTGACAATAGGGGGCAGAAGGAGGCTGACACTGGCATTTGGGGGCAGACATGGAGTCAAGCATTGGCAATAGGGGGCAGACATGGAGGCTGGCACTGGCAATAGTGGGCAGATGGAGGGTGGCACTGGCAATAGGGGGCAGAAATGGAGGCAGGCAGTGGCAATAATGGGCAGAAGGAGGATGGCACTAACAATAGGGGTCAGATGGAGGCTGGCACTGGCAATGGGAGGCAGATGGAGGCTGGCACTGGCAATTGGGGCAGATTTAGGCTGGCACTGGCAATTAGGGGCAGACATGGAGGCTGGCAATATTAATAGGTGGCAGACATGGAGGCTGGCAGTATTAATAGGGAGCAGACATGAAGGCTGGCAATAATAATGAGGGGGCAGACATGGAGGCTGGCACTGGCAATGGGAGGCAGATGGAGGCTGGCACTGGCAATTGGGGCAGATTTAGGCTGGCACTGGCAATTAGGGGCAGACATGGAGGCTGGCAATATTAATAGGTGGCAGACATGGAGGCTGGCAGTATTAATAGGGAGCAGACATGAAGGCTGGCAATAATAATGAGGGGGCAGACATGGAGGCTGGCACTGGCAATGGGAGGCAGATGGAGGCTGGCACTGGCAATTGGGGCAGATTTAGGCTGGCACTGGCAATTAGGGGCAGACATGGAGGCTGGCAATATTAATAGGTGGCAGACATGGAGGCTGGCAGTATTAATAGGGAGCAGACATGAAGGCTGGCAATAATAATGAGGGGGCAGACATGGAGGCTGGCAATAATAATAAGGGGCAGACATATGGATGACAGGCGTATTAATAAGGGGCAGACATATGGATGGCTGAATAAAAGGGGCAGGTACTAGATCCGCTGGTATTGGCGGTGCAAGACACACCCGCTCTACCAGGCTGCAAAATTTTCCCTCTTTCAAATTCTCAAATGTTGGGAGGTATGGTTATCAGCAGGTTTTATCTGCTCAGTAGTTTTTGGTTGCAGGGAGTGGATGGGCTGGAGGGCAGGGGGACATCTGCTGCTGCCTCCGGAGCTTCTTTGGGCCACACACTCCATGCAGTGTGCGTCCACTTGCTCATTGTATAGGAATGCAAGCTGAGAGGCAAGTACAGTCTGTGAAGAGAGAGAGGCTCTCTGGCTGCCTTCTAGCCTGTAGCCATACTGTAAATGACTGCCAGTATGCTGATTGGTGGATGGCTGGAGCTATCCAGCAATCAGGGTAGTGAATAGATTTCACACTACTGATTGGTGGATGGCTAATAACAATTCACTGCAATGAAGAATGTGTAGAGGTGGTGCAGGAGGGGTAAGTTATATTTTTGTAATTTTATGTGTGTCTGTGTGTGTGTGACATGAATCACAGAGTGAGTGAGTGAGTGTTGGTATTGAAAGTATACAGAAAAAGGACAAATTGTACAGTAAACACTATACAATACTATACAATGCAACAAGTATCTTAATGAATAAATTATGATACACAGAGTTTTCCAATGACCTCATACATTTCAGTATATTCAGTATTTACAATTCCAGTTACCAATACAATACTTAGGGCCAGATTACTAAATTGCGGGAAAGGAAAAATGGAGATGTTGCCCATAGCGACCAATCAGATTCTAGCTGACATTTTCTAGTATGTAACAGGAAAATGAGAGCTGGAATCTGATTGGATGCTTTCGGCAACATCTCCACTTTTGCTTAGTAAATCTGGCTCTAAGGGCCTCATTCACTAAACGCGTTTTTTTCTGCGATTTTGAATCGCGGTGCATCGCGGCCCATCGCCGCAATTTTCCCGCATATTTATTTTTTTTGGTTCCAAATTCACTAAAACGTGATTTTTTTCAAACACAGGCGATGTGCCGCGATGCTTTTAGGGCTTAATCACGGTGATTTTCATAAAAAAATCACAGCGATTAGCCCTTTAAATAATCGCAGCAAATCGCATGCGTGAAAAAAATCCAAAGTGCTGCATGGCTGCAATGTGTAGCCATGCTGTAGTCATTGAATTACAAGGATTGAAGAACTAGATAGGGTCCTAAATATACGCAACTAATAGCAATGAAACTCCCTCAGCACGCCCCCGGTTTTCAGGTTCTTATGTGACTTACGAGTGCCATAGGGCTCCCTTAGCTGTGGGTTCACATTTGAATGCGTAGGGATAGTACTTAGGAACTTAACTGCATAACCACACCTTCTTTTGCTCATTTAAATGCCTCCCTCCACCTTACCTTACTTAAGGTACTTACCTTAGGTGGTCATCTCTCCTAAAGTAAGTGGTATACATAAAGTGTTACATGTGTATAAAATGAATAAAAATATTTTTAAACTCACCATTAGATGTCTGCATCTTGGGAGCCTTCTAATTTTCTTTAAATTAAGAATTCTGTTCTTTTCTTCACGCTTCAAAAATCTTTTTTCTTGATCCCGGCGTCTTCAATATAACTTCCCGGCAGTAGGGGGCGCTGATTAACTTCAGAAGGTGACGTCAGGAACAGTAGAGCTGTACAGTACAGGAATTCTATAAAAAAATATTTATTTCAAAATCTAGGTTTAACCCCTGTGGACACAGAGACTTCATATCATAAATCCAGTGCATTTCCTTTTTTGCCAGAATTTCTGCACTGTTTTTTTCCCTCCATTTAGGGGTGAATTTTTCAATTCCAATAGCTTTGGTAATTGATGAAGGGGAGCAGGAGTGTGTGCTTTTAAAATGGGCAGAAAGATTATGATTAGGGAAGCCTTTTTTAATATTGTTCAAGTGCTCTAGTGGTTCTGCCAATATATTGCTTTCCGCACGAGCACTCAATCATATAAATAAAAAATTTTGTACTACATGTGATAAATTGATTGATGCTGTATATTTGATCGTTTTGAGATTATTATTTAAACTTGGATGAAGGGGGCAGTGATTTGAGCCTCTTTTCTGTTAATATGGATGGTTCAGAGTCTGATACCCCCCCATCAAGCCCAGCAGCTGGTCAAAGTCAAGCGGCGGTGGGTCCTGGTGCAGTTAGTGGTCAGCATAATGTAGCGCAAGCAGTTATGCAGTGGCCTTTCCCTGCGGGGATGATGAAGGGGTCCAATTGGCCAGCTATATTACCAAGTGGGCAGGCTAGGGGTGGTTGGCAGATGCTTTTTCAATTTGCGTTGGTCCGGGTCCCTAACCCAGGCGCAGCAATTGGGGGTAAAAAACAGAGTGGTGGTCGGTGGCACAAAAGAAAAGGGCGCAGGGCAAGGGAGCGGGCAGGGGTAAGGTAGTTGATCCCATGGATACTGACACTTTGTGCATTTCAGAATCGGTTCATGAATCAGTCATGAAGTCGGTCTTGGAGTCTGGAGTTGAGCAGTTGGCGGTCACTGAAGAGCGGCCAGGACCTTGGCAGTCAGTGGCGCTTTCAGCACCACAGGATGCATGCCGTGCTGGTGGCCATGATGTGTCGGGTCAGTCGGATGATGGGGATTTGGTTCACTCTTCTGGGGGGGGGGGGGTTCAGTATCTTCAAGTATTAGGTCCTCGGATTCCCAGATTAGACCCAGTAAGATGATGAGGTTGTTAAAGAGGGCACTGGAGAGTAAGGGCAAGTGGGTTAAGGAAAGCAGCAAGAGCAGTTTGGGGGAGAAGGAGAAAGCAAAGAAGGGATCAGGTCCCCCTCCGGTTTTGGTGGATAATATGATCAATAGAGGGCATTTCGTTGATATGTTCGCTATTGCACATGAAGGGAAGAAGGGTTTATTGGCAGCTAAGGCAAAAGAGGGCATTGGCGAAAAGGCGTATAAAACGTTTATAAAATGGATAGATGGTTTTTGCATGTTCGCGGCGTTTTATGGCGAGCGCAGGCCGGATGAGCAGGCTGACTTGTGGAAATTTATTTATTAAGAATTTTGCTAGCAATAAAAAATTCCTCATGACCATATAAAATGTATAGGAAAAATACATAAAAATTGCATCACACAACAAATGCATACATTTGTAACCTTTAGCTACTACACTTTTACTAAATAGAACTAGTTGTTGATCAGGCAACTAGTGTACTCCGCCAGTGTTTGCACTTGGCAGCAATAAATAAAACAAAAAAAATTATTCATATGCCACAGCTTTAGCAACAATTGGCCCCTAAAATCCAATGGGAAAAGGACTCGGTTCACACGACTCGCAAACAGAGATGAGGGTAGCCCAGCCCCCTAAAGGGGTTACGATGGGCCATCCTTTTGGAAGGGACAGAGCGCTGGTTGCCCCTCCCAGCCTCTCGTTAAAGGAAAGTGCTTCTTGTTTAATAACACAAGATGCACGAGAGGCTATATGTGTAAATTGCATGCGATGCAGCGGTCCTCACCCGGTTAAAGACTGTAGCGCCTCCGCCAATCCCCCCTTTAGAACACCTACGCCAGTATCCCTGGCCCCTCCTTCCCGGGAACAGGGGTCCACCAGTGGGCTCCTACACCAATTAGAGTGGAGAATTTGTTAAAATGGTTGCAGTTGTATCCCAATAGGGAGGATTCAGAGTTATTGTTTTCCGGTTTTATATGGGGATTTAGGTTACCTATTAAGGGTGCGGTGGTTGGAATTGAAAGTGAGCAGGTTTAATAAAGGACGGGTGCATACAGTAAAGAAACACAATGGCAAACAGTCTTTGAATCAGGGAATGCAGGGGAGCCAAGGGGAATGGAAGTGCAATGGTGAGGATTAAAGTACGTGAACAGGGGTACACACTGGCAGGCGTGAGTAGGTTGAGGCAGATGGCTACGACTGGGTAGACATAGTTGTAGAACCAGGTTGCAAGGACTGTAGAGTTGAAGGTTGAGATGAACAAGATGCATCTGGGTTGTAGAAGCTGTAGAATTGGAGGATGAGATGAACAAGATGAATCCGGGTTGTAGAAGCTGTAGAATTGGAGGTTGAGATGAACAAGATGATTCCAGGTTGTAAATGCTGTAGAATTGGAGGTTGAGATGAACAATATGATTCCAGGTTGTAGATGCTGTAGAATTGGAGCTTGAGGTGAATAGCTGGAATGAACCAGGACTGGATTGACTGGACCAGGACTGGATTGACTGGACCAGGACTGGATTGACTGGACCAGGACTGATTGGCTGGATCAGGACTGGATTGACTGGACCAGGACTGGATTGACTGGACCAGGACTGCATCAGGACTCAGGCAAGGCAGGACTGGATCAGGATTCAGGCAAGGCAGGACTGGATCAGGACTCAGGCAAGGCAGGACTGAGAGCTGGGTGCAACAGAAGCAGGCACCTAGGAAGACTAGTTGTTCTGGCGAGGAGTGAAGGGTCTGCATGGTTTAAATAGGGCATGCTGCTCACCGATAGGGTGGAGGACTGGAGAGGAAACAGAGCATTGGAGGAGCAGCATCACCTGATGGATCCAAGATGGCGGCGCCCATGGACCAGAGCACCGCGGAGGTTTGGCGCCAGGACTCCATGAGGACACCGCTGCTGACACTGCTGCTGGTGAGTATGAAGACTGTCACTGCTCCGGTGACAGTCTCTGGCCTTCAGATGCACGGGACCACCGGGAGGAGACAACCGCCGCCGGACTGCAGAGCGGGTAAGTGTGGCGTCTGCCGCGATATGTGATAGAGATATTTTGGCGTTGGCTGGAAAGAGTTAATCGCGCACATCATTTCGTGCATTTGTTGACAGAAATCAGGGAAGATATGAGAGTTTGGTTGGTATTTTTGGAGGGATTTAATGGTGTTAGAATTTGGCATCCAGAAGTGCAATCGAATAGGGAGCTGCAATTGTTTTCGGATGTGTTTGGTTCCCGAGGATTCGCAGCCTTCTTTCAAGTGGAATGGTGCACTGCACCATGTCCGTTGGAATGGGAGCAGATGGGGCTCACGGCCAACTTATTGGTTCTGGAACTGTTCCCGATCATTGTGGTGGTGGAACTGTGGCCGCATGCATTGAAGGATAGAGATATCCTTTTTTGGTGTGACAATTTGGGGGCTGTCCAGGCCATCAACAGGCAGAGGGCATCATCTCCCCCAGCTATCAGGCTAATCAGATACCTGGTTTTGAAATGCTTGCAGTACAATATTAGATTTCTTTCAGACCACGTACCAGGGGTGGATAATTGCATGGCGGATGCATTATCACGTTTTGACTGGCCCAGGTTTAGGGAGTTGGCATCGGGGGAGTGGGAGGCCGGTTTATCATGCCCGTGTAATCTTTTGCAGATTGTTTTGCCGGCCTACAAGCCTTAGCTGATGGCTCGCTGGCCCCGGCCACTCTTCGAGCCTATAGGCGCGCATGGCAGCAGTGGGTGCAATTCAGGGACGCCAGGCGCTTAAGAGGTAAGGATGAGAGATCTTTGCTCTTAAAAGTGGCTTTGGGAGAGGTATCAAGCAAGCAGGATGAGAACATCTATGGGCATTTCGTACTGCAATAAATTGCATGGTAAATTTGATTTCACAAGGGGATTTTTTGTGGCAAGGATTTTAAAAAGGGTGGATTAGGAGACATCCACTGGAGCCAGATGTGCGTAAGCCCATTGATTTATGTTGTCATCAAATGTAGTGCTGCTGAAGGAGTCGGTAAATTGTAAAATTCACCAGTCTAAGACCGACCAGCAGAAGAAAGGCCGATGTATATGTATATGCCCGGTTCGTTTGGCCAGAGATGATTGTGAGGGGAGGGCACCTGGGGGGGAGGGCAATTGGTTGGTGCACGCTGGTAGCTCCCCCTTAACAAAATTTCAGTTCACAACAATTTTTAAGCAATGCATTTCAGAGCATGGGTTTGGATCCTGCCTGCTATGGTACACAATCCTTTGGATAGGAGCAGCGGCTTCCACCACCACTGAGGGCTCTTCTGATGAAGCCATTAAGGCCCTTGGGAGGTGGAAGTCAGATGTTTATAAAAAGTACATAAGAATGGATAAATAGGGAGCGGGGCGGAATTTTTTAGTTGTTAAATGATTATTGGGTTCGTTATGATGGAGAATAAGGGTGAGTTAGATTAATCATCACTTTCCCTCGGGGGGTACGAAGTGTTTTTCTAGTGAGTGATCCTCCCAGCTCGAGGAATGATTTGGCCGACCTTTTTCCTCTGGAGGTTTTCAGGAGTGGATCCTCTTCATTGGTTTCGCCCTGACTCAAAAGTTGCTCTCCCTGTCTACCCTTCCTCCTTTACCCTGCTTTAAGCTTTAATCACTTTTTTGCAGTGAATTATTAGTCGATGTTATCGGGTGGTTGGTAATTGTGTTACGAGGGTTAATGATGTTTCTTTTACAGGTGTCAGACCGCATGTACGAAGGGTTTAGTCGTGGGGCATTCTTTTGGTTTTTGGGCAGGGAGGTTAGTTAATGTTGGGAGTCAGTCCCCGGTTAGAAAACGCGATTTTCGAAAATTTCTATTCATACCGCTAAATATCGAAAGTATAAATTTCGAATGCGCTCGATTGCGAATATTCTCAATTGCGAAATATCTCTACAGCGAATATTCTCGATTTCGAATAATCCCAATTGCGAATATGTTTCTATTTTGAATTTTTCGAGGGGGACTCTGTTCCGCCTGGATGGATGGTGTGTTAAGTGGTTAGGAATTAGGGGGATGCGATGGGAAATTTTGCCATGGTTGTTATGGAATGTTTTTCATGATCTAGGTGTGTCTGATTGCCTCATAATTCATCTTGGGGGCAATGATTTGGGGCACATTAAGTCATGGAAAATTGAAAAATCGATGAAAAAGGATTTAAAGGATTTACATAATCAATATCCTGGTGTGGCCTTGGGTTGGTCAAAAATTATTCCCAGAAGAACTTGGAATGGACCGGGCTTAATTAAGCTAATTGACAAGGCCCGGAAAAAATTAAATAGGACAATTTCAAAGTTGATGGTGGATTTGGTGGTTGTGTAGTTTCTCATCGAGAGTTGCAATATTAGGGACACTTCTCTTTACAGGCAGAACGGGGTGCATTTGTCTGAAAAAGGTATGGGGTTGTTTGTGAATAATCTGTTAGGTGCTATTGAGGGGGTGTAGGGTGGCGGGCAAGGACCTTGAGCGGTTCTTTGCTGGGGCGGTATCGGTGGGGGGTCAGCTGATGTAAAGGTGCTAGGTTCATGGCATTATTTGAAGGTATGGATCATGATGGACACACCCCTCAATAATAGCCGCCAGCCACGGACTGAGGGGTGATGATTCGGGTGGCCATATCCTTCCGTTGCTCCTAGGGCAGGGGGTGCCTGCCCTCTTGTTGGTTCCAGGGAATAGCTGAACCCCCACTCGTTTGGTGCCACCTCTTCACAAAAATTATTAATTTCTAATTGTTAAATAAACCTATGCCCCCTTTTAATAGCCAAAGTTTTTATTTCAATGGTAAGGGAGCCAATAAGTTGAGGGCTTGGGGGTGGTCTTAAGGGGTGGGAGGTTAGGGGTATATACATGCTTTGCTGGAAGCTTCTGGATGTTTTTGCTGCTGAATTTCCCTCCCTCTCATCCCATGTATTTATTAACATGGTTTTTTTTGCATTGGTAGGGGGTCAGTTGATGTAAATCTGCTAGGTTCATGGCATTATTTGAAGATATGGATCAGAATGGACGCACCCCTCGCCGGGGTGGCTGGATATTGGTATGCCTGCCCTCTTGTTGGTTCCAGGGAATAGCTGAATCCCCCCACTCGTTTGGTGCCACCTCTTTACAAAAATTATTAATTTCTAATTGTTAAATAAAGCTATGCCCCCTTTTAATAGCCAATAAAGTTGTCTGTGTCGTTATTTCAATGTATTATTATATGTGTTGTAGTTAGTTCTGTATAGGTTGGTTGTTTCAGTGGACAGGTCAGCCTTTAACGCTTTACTGATAAAGTATCTTTCAGATAAGAGTGGTTGTGTTTACTTTGGGCTGTAAAATAGAATCTAAAAATTCTGACAATTTGGAGGTTACAGAATTTATACCTGCTACAATCGGTCTCCCAGGTGGGTGAATGGGATCTTTGTGGATTTTTGGGAGCATATACAGTACTGGGATAGTGGGAGAAGTAATGTCCAAAAAATTCAAGGTATCCTGATCTATCTATCTCCTTTATCAAAGTGTTTATGATTTAAAGATTTATAATTTTTTTAAATGCTAGGGGTGGTGTCTGTTTTTAGCAATTTATAAGTTGCCTGATCATTGAGCTGTCTAAAAGCTTCATTCTCATAGTCCTCAACATTCATTATTACCAGCCCCCCACCTTTGTCTGCAGGCTTAATAATAATTGTTTTTTTAGTCTGCAGATCTTTTAAAACCTGGGTTTCTTTTTTAGTCATTTTTTTTTATAATCACTATTTTTATTTTGTTTTTGGATTAATTTCCTCAAATCTTTTGTGACCATCTCATTAAAGGTGGAAATGAAGCAGCCTCTATTATGTATAGGATTAAATAGGGATTTAGCGTTAAAGATTTTTTTCTTCTTTTTGGTATTTTCCACTAGGGATTGATCGGTATTTATTTGTTGATCCCTATTTTGTAAAGCAAAATGTCTTTTAATTGTTAATTTGCATATGTATTTTTGAAAATCCACATAAGTATTGAAGTGGTTTATATTATTGTGAGGCGCAAATTTGATCCCTTTTTTTTAGAACATTCAATTCTAGCTCTGAGGGTGTTACCAAGATTATATTTTGACTTGATTTTTTGTGGTTGCTTTTGCTTTTTTTGCTGTTTGATACATTGTTTGTATTTTCTTTTCTGCACCACATGGTATTTAATCAGTTTTTTTTCACTAGATTTTTGCCTCTTCAAGATTTTTACTGTGGGGTTTAGGGCCTTTGTAGGGGTTATTTCTACCACCCTCTTCTTCTGGGTGGGGATTGGGAAAAAAACTCACGGTTGTTATCCCCTAAGACTTCATATCTGTTTTGATGGTATTTGTCACGACCCTGACCTCACCTGAGGCTTTCGTGACTTATCTGGGGCTCAAGGGGTTAATCACAACAGCCACCTGGTCTGTTCTACAATGACTAATGCCCCTTCTCCCACCCCAAATATGACTTATTACCAATGAACTGCCACCACCAAGGCTATTCACAGGAGGCCTTCGGTTCTCCTTTACCCAAATCACACACAGTTATGCTTTACCAGAATTATCATCAACCCAGAATGATCTCTTCTGTTACCATTAAGTAGCGTTTAATAACCAAGTTGGTCTGACACGTGAATCCGTAAGAACACAGAGACATGAACCTATTAATTGATATTTAATATGATAATAATCACAATGCTTAGTTACAGAGAATAACAAAATAGACATACAATATGCAGAACAGTTTCTTATAAAATAAAAAGATGAAAACGCAGAAAGACTTACACGCAACCTTCCCTGCCTGAGATTAGCAGATTACTGGGGAATATGGAACACTTCCTTCCATCCAGAAGATCTCATGAAGTGAACCCCGTATATATATAATACACACTTTTTAAAGACCAAAACCTGCTCCTCTCCACATAGCCCCCACCTTTGTGACACATGACAGTTTGGGGTCTAGTGAGGATCTTCTGCAGAAATCTTGCTTTTTTGACCCTCCTAATAAACTGATCCATTTACAACAGAGCCCTAACCTGACCACCTTGTGCTGTTCCACTACATTCAAGGTATTTCCCTGAATCACCAGACCCTGGCCAAACAGAGGTCACTCTATATACAGAAATTTAATTTGTACACATAATATTTGATTATATCCTGACAGTATTCTAAAGATCTATCTCTGCTAGGTGATATAGATCTCTCCCTCCTTATATATCTGGCTTGAGAGTGAGACTCCCTAAAAAAAGGTCTTCATAGTACTCATTCAGATGGTCTCCTGTATAATCTTGATGGTTATCCTCCCTTCTATGGTTAGTAGATCTAGATCTAGCTCTCTCTGGATATTGGTTTTTAGAATTAGTATTGTGGTGATGATTGGTGTTATGGTTATGATTGAAATGTTTATGATTTTGTTTTTTTTTATTTTGGGAGCGTATAGGATATCTATGTTGTAGGGAATGAGATTTCTGATCATTTTTATTTTTGTTTTTATGTGTATTTGTATTTTTATGATATTGTTTATTTTGATAGAACGTTTTTTGCGTACTACTGGTGTGTTTTTTAACAGAACATCCTTATAGGTTTCTGTTCTATTCTCTCTCTGCGGAGTGTCATGTACAGGACACGTCTACTAGTTTCTCCCTGTCCTTTATTGGTATTATGGTGTTTGGAGGTATTGCCCCCAGTATTTTTTTATTTTGTATCTAAACATTCTCTTTGAAATTTTCTCTTTTTTCTTTAAAGCTAAATCCCTATTTAACCCTATACATAATAGAGGCTGCTTCATTTCCACCTTTAATAAGATGGTCACAAAAGATTTGAAAAAATTAATCCAAAAGGAAAAATAAAAATAGTGATTCTAAAAAAAAAAAAATGACTAAAAAAGAAACCCAGGCTTTAAAAGATCTGCAGATTAACAAAACAATTATTATTAAGCCCACAGACAAAGATGGGGGGCTGGTAATAATGAATGTTGAAGACTATGACAATGAAGCTTTTAGACAGCTCAATGATCAGGCAACTTATAAATTGCTAAAAACAGACCCCCTAGCATTTTAAAAAACTATAAATCTTTGATTTATAAACACTTTGATAAAGGAGCAATAGATCAGGAATTTTTCATCAGGATACCTTGAATTTTTTGGACATTACTTCTCCCACTATCCCAGTACTGTATATGCTCCCAAAAATCCACAAAAACCCAATTCACCCACCTGGGAGACCGATTGTGGTAGGTATAAATTCTGTAACCTCCAAATTGTCAGAATTTTTAGATTCTATTTCACAGCCCAAAGTAACCACAACCACTTGTTATCTGAAAGATACTTTATCAGTTATTAAAAAATTTGAAAACACTAAATGGAATGATCAAAAATACCTAGTACCGGCCAATGTTACCTACACCATCATCAAGCACACAGATGGAGTAGAGGGAGTTAAAGAATTTATAGAATCAGAACCTGATAACCTAAAAGACTTCATAGTGGAAGGCCTTACATTCATACTGGAGAACAATTACTTCTTTTTCAAAGATGCCTTTTATCTCCAGAAGACTGGGACTGCTAAAAGTGGCCCCCAGTTGCCCAAACCTTTTCCTAGCATCCTGGAAAAATGAAGTGATCTGGAGGAATAACCCATGTGGGACACATTTCAGTCATTGGACAAGATATATAAATGACCTGATTTTCATCTGGGAAGGCCCAAAAGAACTACTTTTAGAGTTCTGCAATGCTCTAAATAATAATGCCAAAAATATTTCTCTTAAATTTCACATTAGTCAGACAATGGTAGACTTTTTAGATTTAACTATTTTTATTGAAGATGTATCAAAGTAAAAAACTTTATCCCTTATCAGTATAGACAGTAGACAGCTGCCATCACAATAGATGGCTAGAAGGTGCGCCTAAAAGCCAATATCAACGTCTTAGACTACATAGAACAGTCCAATATTCTACAAAATAAATTTTTTAAAAAAGGATATAAAGTCGAATATTTAGAAAAAATTAGAGAAGTAAAAATAATAGAGAGAAAAACATTCATGTCCCCAAAAAAGAAAAAACAAACATCAGTTGTAACTTATCAAATGGCATTCACCACCCAATACACTTCAAAACAGAAAATGTTGGAACGCATCTTTAAAAAAATTTGGAGTATACTTATTCAGGATCCAGTATTAAATAACATAATACCACCAAACGCAAAATTAATTTATATGAGGGCAAAAAATGTAGGGGCAACTTTAACCCACAGTGGCTATTGTGTTTGTAACAATTCAGAACAACGTATTTTATCTAAAGGCTTTTACAGGTGTGGTTTGTGCACTATGTGTAAAATCCACACAACTCAACCTAACAAAACTACTGATTTGAAATAATCTCAAAACGATCAAATATACAGCATCAATCAATTTATCACATGTAGTACCAAAAAATGTAATTTATATGATTGAGTGCTCATGCAGAAAGCAATATATTGGCAGAACCAGTAGAGCACTTGAACAATGTTAAAAAAGGCTTCCCTAATCATAATCTTTCTGCCCATTTTAAAAGCACACACTCCTGCTCCCCTTCATCAATTACCAAAGATATTGGAATTGAAGAAGTCACCCCTAAATGGAGAGAAAAAAACAGTGCAGAAATTCTGGCAAAAAAGACTTTGAAATAAAATGTTTTTTATAGAATTCCTTATCAAGATTTTATAAAAATAGGACTTTAGTTTTAATGTTCTTCTTTCCCCTTTTTAATTTAATCTGTGGTCTTATATACTATTTTTGCCAATAGCTTTTATATATATA
>WWET01000255.1:150148-169026 GCA_011038615.1 Limnodynastes dumerilii | reverse complement strand
CTTACGGCGGCTGAACCCTACCCTAAGATTTTCCAGCGTACGTGCGAATTTTCGTACCGATACGCTGGTCGTACTGGGCTTAGCACGCCCATATTGTACAATTTAAATGGCTATCTCCGCCTCTGTGTAGTAACTCGAGCGTCCGGACTATCGTCGTACAAAACGCACGCCCCTTGGGCGAAAAATACGCTGAAAATACGCTCGCTGTACGCTCATGTCCTTCGGTCGACCGGAAGTTGTCATACTGCACATGCGTAGTGCGTTTTTCCCCCCGAATTTTCGCTTACGATCGGCGTACTATCGCTTGCGGCCGTAGGTCTGGATCAGACCCCAAGTCTTAGGCGTTGTCAGTTTGCAGCAGGTTATGGACTGTCCTGGTACTGTTGTATGTGCTCTATCCTCTCAATAATCTGTGTCAGATACCAATGGCAGGTTCCCTGAAGGTAATGACCTGGAATACCAGGGGGTTAAACAATAAAGTAAAGCGCTCCCTTGTTCTTCAGGAAGTCCGGAAACATAAGGCAGATATTGTAGCTTTAGTGGAGACTCATTTGGTAGGGGGTAGGCTGCTGGCCCTGAAAACGAGGTGGGTTGGATGGGTCTACCATTCGGCCCACACTAATAATTCTAGAGGGGTCTCTCTGTTGATTAGTAAAAATTTAAAATTTCTCCATGAGGAGGTTCAGACTGACCCCTATGGTAGGTATGTGTTTTTAGCGGGTAAAATCGATCATGTCCCCATTCTTCTTCTCGCAATATACATTCCTCCACCCTTTAGCAATGAAGTACTTAAAAAAGCAGTAGAATTTATGGCTAAATTCCCAGGTACCCCTGTTATCTGCATAAGGGATTTTAACAATGGTTTGGATAAGGGGTTTAAGGATCGCTTTGGGGTTTAAGGATCGCTTTGGGGCTTCCTCACTTAGTTTTAGCTCTTCACGCACTCCATTTGCCGATTTTATAGCTACTATGGGTCTGGTTGATGCTTGGCGTCTTAGGAATCCTGAAATCCATCTGTTCTCCTGCCAATCTGCTTCCTTTCATACTCTCTCACGCATAGATTTTGTTTTCACCTCCACTCCCATGGTTCCGTATATTGATTCAATTGACTACTTACCAAGAGGCATTTCGGACCATTCCCCTGTATTAATGTCCTTGGTTCTTCGTGATACTGATGTATTACGTTTTTGGAAGTTCAATCCTCACTGGTCGGAGCTGATGGGAGCAGGGCTTGATCTAGTTGCGGAGCGGGAGGGTTATTTCTCGGTCAATCGGGAGCATCCAGGTCCGGCCATTTTGTGGGACGCCTTTAAGGCTGTAGTACGAGGGTCATTGGTTGCGGGTGTGGCCAGGAAAAAAAAATATTTCAGGGAAAGGGAGCGGATCTTGGAGCACAGTTGTGGTGTGTGTGAAGCTGAATATATTCGTACATGGGGTGAGCCAGACAGCTTAAAAATGCTGAGTGCGCAGAAGGACTGGACCAATCATCTATATGCTAAGTCCAAAAGGAGATTACGGTTTGCGGGTCACCTTACGTATGCCCAATCAGATACGGCAGGGTCCTATATGGCTTACTTGGCCAAGGGGGAGCAGGATACTGTGGTTGAGATTATGGATGCTGGGCAGGTTTTGTGTACCCGGGCTCGGGATATAGCGACTGTTTCCCTCCAGTATTTTCAATCTATTTATGCCTCTAAGGCCACGTACTTAGAATTGGAGCTGCACGCATATCTTGACACTGTGGTTCTCTCCAGATTATCGGCGGGGGCAGTGGAGATGCTGGAGGCCCCCTTTGCCCCTGCTGAGCTTGAGGTGGTTATTAGTTCCCTTCCCAACAACAAATCACCTGGAATTGATGGGCTCCCAATAGAATTACATAAAAAATGTAAAGAATTCTTTATACCCCGCCTCTAGGATACATTTGATTCTCTGTTTCAGACTACCTGTTTGCCCCCCTCCATGTCGGAGGCTCTCATAGTGGTGATTCACAAGCCTGGGAAAAATCCACTTCATCCTTAATCGTATAGGCCCATTTCTCTACTCTCAGTGGATGTTAAAATACTGGCCAAATTGTTTGCTCACAGGCTAAACCAAGTGATTTCCTCCATTATACACCCTGACCAGACTGACTTTATGCCTAATAAGTCTACTACCACGAATCTCGCCTCTTCTCGCACTTACAGTTGCCCCACAAAGCTGAGGAGGGGGCTGCGTTGGTGTCGTTGGATGCTGCCAAGGCCTTTGACTCAGTGGAGTAGGGGTATTTGTGGGAGATTCTGCGCCGGTTTGGGTTTTGGCCCCATTTTGTTAAGTGGGTACAACTCTTATATTCCTCCCCAGCTGCCAGGCTTTATGTCAATGGATATACTACAGATCCGTTTCCATTGGGCAGAGGTACCAGGCAGGGTTGTCCACTTTCCCCTACGCTTTTCGCCCTTACTATTGAACCGTTGGCATGTCTTGTTAGGTCTGACGCGAGGGTTGTCGGCCTCCCAGCCGGCACGGGGACCGACAAAATTGCCCCCTATGCGGACGACATGCTGCTGTTCTTGGCGGGGATGAGGGTTTCGCTTCCTGCCCTATTGAACGTGGTTAATTTGTTCGGGGTGTATTCTGTTTTGAAAATTAATTGGGAGAAATCAAGCATATTCTCCCTTTTTAGAGCTCAACCTCTGGAGGTTCCTCCCTCCTGCCCTCTCCAATTGCCCACTAAGTTTAAGTACTTGGGCGTGTGGATCTCCCTTGAGACCTCTGACTTTTGTAGTTTGAATTTAACTCCCATAACGCAATGGTTTAGAAGTAGACTCCCTGTGTGGAGTAAACTCCCCCTGTCCCCTACAGGTAGAGTCAACTTAATAAAAATGACACTCCTTCCCAAATATCTTTATGTCCTCCAGCATTCTCCACTGTTGTTGCCTCGCTCCTATTTTAGATCCCTTAATATGCATTTTCTCTCCTTTGTATGGGCGGGTAAGAGACACAAGGTGTCTTTTTCTGTTCTTTGCCGGACTAAACAGTTAGGGGGGCTAGCTTTTCCTTATATTTGGGGATACTATGTAGCTGCCCAGCTAGCTCATTTGGTTTCATGGCTTAGTGATAATGAGGACGGACTCCTGGGTGAACTGCTACGCCAGGCAGGGCGCAATAATTTGACTCCGCTGCAGTTTTTGTTGGCGGGGGGTGGAGGTACAGGGGGGGTTCCCTTGCTCAAACAGGTGTTGGGGGTTTGGGGAATTTTGAGCCGACTACTAGCGGTTAAAACGTATGACCCTGACACTCCTCTTTGGTATACCCCTTCTTGGTCGGAGTTGTCTAATCTTCACGGTCGAAGGGTTTGGATCCAAGCTGGGTTGGTTTCCCTAGGACAGCTTTATTCGGGGGGGGTGCTGAGAACTTTTGTGCAGCTGAAGGAACTTTTTTCAATAGGAGAAGTACTCTTTTTTCGGTACCTTCAGCTTCGGCATGCTTTGATCGCCCAGTTTGCGGGGGAGGTGCCCCCGGTCTAATCTTCCCCGGTTGCGCTCATGCTGTTGGAGGCTGCAAAAAGGCTTTCGGTCTCCTTTCTTTATGCCTCTCTCTGTGAACTTTTATATGGGGACAATCTACCTGCCCTTAGGATGAGGTGGGAGTCTGATTTGGGGATTTTGCAAGATAAAGAGTGGAACCAGGCCCTGGCATGCGCTAGGATGACCACTGCGTTAATCTGGTATCAGCAGATTCAAATGTATTTGCTTCATAGGACTTATTTAACTCCACATAGGTTGTTGAGAATGGGGTTGCGTAGGGATGCATGTTGTCTGAAATGTGGGGCAGATGACACGGATTTCTGGCACCTGCTCTGGGCCTGTCCCCCTATTAAGAAGTTCCATGAGAAGGTGTGGGGGGCTATTTGCTCCACATTCACCCCTCTACCTCCTTTAAACCCCAAAACCTTTTTGTTCAGAATTGATCTGACGGAGAACTTCTCCACGGCCGTGCACCGATATGTGGGTATTCTGTGTACACTTGCCCTTGCACTGGTGGCTAGGAAATGGATGGGTCCTGATCCTCCGACATTTCATAACTGGGTAGGTTTGGTAAATGTGGTTCTCAATCATGAGCGATTTGTCCATACCAAAAGGGGCACTTTGACTCGGTTTCTTCAGATATGGGACCCCTGGCTTGAATCTCCTTTAATGTATATGTACCCTGATGTTTATTCTGCAGAGTTGTAAAAACACTCTTGTATTACTGCTGTTCTGTTAAGGGTCCTGGGGGTCTTGATGTGGCCTGGCTGTAATGTACTGTAATCTGTTTCTTAGTCATATATTGCTAAAACTGATATGAGGTTTCATCCTTTGGAATGTTTGGGGCTGCTTATTATGTATTATGTATTATGTTTACATTATATTGCCTGTCTAACGGGAGGAGAGGTTGGACTACTGTGATGGGGCGTAGGGACTGGGGGGAATTTGGGGTATTGGGGTTTTGTTGTAAGGGCATTTTGTTCTTTTTTGTTTGTGTGAAAAACCAATAAAGACATTCAATTTAAAAAATAACTCACACTGTATCTTCTGGAGGGGGTCATGTTGAAGGGTCTGGAATAGTGTTGTGTAAATGTTAACTTTTTATACCAGAAATTGTGTTAGTTTAAATAAGCTATTTTAAATATATAATATAAAAAAACTTTAAGGAGACAACAGCATAACATCCAAGTATTTATTCAGACATTTTTAAACTTTGATTATGTTTAAATATTTTGTCATAAACAAAACATATAGAAGCATTTAAACTTTGCCACAAAAACATACCTGAACGAAACCAATTTTTTTTCCTTAAGGAATGACGGCTTGGGGTTGAAGGATGAGGACGCCTTAATCCCCCCTGGTTCTTGCACCACGGCGTACAGGAGTGTTTGGGGCTGAGTTTACTGGTGTTGTTGTAACACTTGTGTCTGCGGATGATGATGATGCTGCATCTGCTGCAGGTGGGTGACTAATGTGTAGTTGGGCAAGCTGTTGAGTACACATGTTAGCCATTTTAATATTTAATCTCGTCTGATACTATTTCCCTCTTGCATTGCAAAACACATCTCAGTTAAAATGATGTTTTGATTTTCTATAGCTGCCCCTAGCCTATTAAAACCCATGAGGGTTATACTTTGAGAATTTTGTATGCCTTTCATCACTCTTCGCATTGATGAACGGTGAGTGGTGAGAAACATTTCTTGCCTCTCCTCCACCCGCTCCATAGTGGCTGCTACTTTAACCAACAGCTGGTGTTGGGCATCATGTTGGGATTGTTGTGTTTGATTAGCTTGCGCTGGCTCATCTTGGCATAGGGAAGGTGGTAACTGCGGGTGTGTCATCACAGCTTCCAAGTCCAGAACAAATTCTTCCTCATTTGGATCTGTTTCACCATCACCCACTACGTGTTCCTCCATTGTTATATTTGCATGTTTATCTGTTGGTAAAAATTAACAAATGTCAATAATTATGTGTAATAATATTTTTTTTTTTTACACAGGAAACAGATTACATGCATTTAAACTTCATATGGAAGGTAACATAGAGAAACTCACCTAAGAATAGCTCTTCTGAGGTAGACATCTGCACATCATCAGCAGGAGTTTGAACGTGGCTTACAGGTTGTGATGAAGGACCAGCAACTGTACAAAGGTAAGAGATTTATACATTAGTCATGGCACTTGCATAGTAGACTTTAAATAGTGTTATTTTTTAACAGTATATTACCATCTTATAAAGGTGCATCTGTATCTTGCACGTTTACACCTTCAAGGAGCTCTTCACTTATTATATTCCACATTAGCTCCTCATAATCTTTAAATGGAATATTTTTTCTGGGGCCACCACCGGTTTTTGATGCTGCTTTCCTTTCATCTTGAATTTTTCCCTTGACAAGGATTTTTATATTCAAAAACCTACGGCGGCAGCTGTTTTTGCTGCGCTTATATTGCCCCACAGCGTTGACAGCATCAATAACTTGCTGCCATAGCATTCTCTTCGTAGAATAGGAGTATTACTTGAATCCTCTCCTAATAATTCTGAATAATGTTGGAGGACTGTTTCAACCAACGCTACATTCTCTTCATGGGTAAAGCGGACATTTCTGCCCGATTTTGTTTTGGCAGGTGCACCTGCACCACCCTGGGAGGAACCTGCACCACTTCCAGAAGGACATGAGCTGGACATGATGAAACTATGGAAGGACCAAAGAGGACACACTAACTATGTGTTTTGAACATTGAAAAATCTATATACACCTGACATTATGCTAAAGCTTTAACACGTGTCTGTGTTGTTTTTTCCATAACATAGTGAAACAAAATTATTATTATTTTTTATTTTTACTGCTATGTTAAAAAAATGTACTTAAAAACAAACCATTACTAATTGTAAAAGGTGACTTTGTTTGTGCTTTTTGTGGGTACATTCATTTTAGGGACACAAATCATAAGGTAGAAAACACATCAATAACAGGGGATAAGCTCTTGTGAGCACTCTGGCCTGGATACAGACCATGTTAAGTGTTACAACTTAGTAATTAATGGGCTAAAAAATGTTATGACTAGTGGATTAAGATTGAATCTGGTGCTTACAGTATTAGAGATAACGCTTATATTGCCCCACAGCGTTGACAGCATCAATATGATGCCATAGGATTCTCTTTGTAGAATAGAAGGTATTACTTGAATCTTCTCCTAATAATTCTGAATGATGTTGGAGGACTGTTTCAACCAACGTTGCATTCTCTGCATGGGTAAAGTGGACATTTCTGCCCGATTTTGTTTTGGCAGGTGCACCTGCACCACCCTGGGAGGAACCTGCACCACTTCCAGAAGGACGTGGGCTGGACATGATGAAACTATGTAAGGAACAAAGAGGACACACTAACTATGTGTTTCGAACATTGAAAAATCTATATACACCTGACATTATGCTAAAGCATTAACATGTGTCTGTGTTGTTTTTTCCATAACACAGTAAAACAAAATGATTATTATTTTTTATTTTTACTGCTATGTTAAAAAAAATAATTATATTAAAAACAAACCATTACTAATTGTAAAAGGTGACTTTGTTTGTGTGGGTACATTCATTTTAGGGACACAAATCATGAGGTATAAAACACATCAACAATAGGGGATAAGCTCTTGTGAGCACTCTGGCCTGGATACAGACCATGTTAAGTGTTACAACTTAGTAATTAATGGGCTAAAAAATGTTATGACTAGTGGATTAAGATTGAATCTGGTGCTTACAGTATTAGAGATAAGAGGTGATGTTTACTAACAACATTGTCTAACTAACATTGTAATAGGCAAGCTGTTCAGTATCTGTGTACAGTAAGCAAATAATAAATATATCCCTGCATTCTAACAATACAATACCCTTTAATCAACCTTAAATTCACATGATTTAGGGCTGGATTAGCAAAGTTCAACAACTTCAATTAGTCTGTATCTAGGCCTATATCACATTACATTATGCTAATAATGAATTCATAAAACAAAATATAAACACATCTAAAAAAAAAAAATTATCCTACTTACATGAACTTTTTAAATTCAAATTCCTGAAGAATGGAAAAACTTTTCTCACAAATACACAGGCAACAGAAAGCACACCACGCCACTTCAGCAACTCTAAAGACTGCAAACTAAAATTGTGGAAATACTTTGTCCTATACTTTAACATTAGAAGCAAGGATATTGCGGCAATTACTAGGTGTAAATGGCCGTGATATAGAGATTTTGAAATCGTTGCAACTCGTGTGAGATTAATTATATTGCGGCAAAATCGTTTCTTTGTGAATAAAAAATCGCAGGTAAATCGCGGCGAAATGCAACGATTTTAAATCGCCTTAAAAAATCGAGCTTTGTAAATATACCCCTGAGATAGGTTTTGGACAGGTCAATTTTTATGTGTTGGCGGAGGTCTAGGAAACTAAGGGACCATCTGGTGGACAGTTGTTACTCATTAAAACCTAAAAAGATAGACAAATACATGGGGTGTTTCCCATGTGGACCATGCAGTACATGCTATAATATTACTAAAACCACAGAGGTCATTGATCGATTTGGTAAGGTCCATAAACTGAGACAAATATACAAATTGTAATATATCATTTATTGCTTAGTTTGTGAATGCAATTTTAAATATATTGGCAAAATGATTAGACCTTTCAGACAACGACTTATGGAACACTTGAAATCTATTCGTAATGCCCCTACTAATAAAAACAAATGCAAACTTTTAACCCTGGTTGACAAACATTATTATTTAAAACATGGTTCTAACCCTAATAAATTGAGGGAATTCATTCTTGAGAAAATATATCCTACAATGGGGGGTGAAGATAAAGGAAATTAAATGGATTTCTTCATTAAATGTAGTAGCTCTGCATGGTATAAATGAAAATGTGACATAAGCACCTTTTCTACAGTATAATGTGTAAGTGTCTTTGGATATTTTAGGGCTTATTATACTTTTTATAATATATATAATTATGCTCCAATTTCTGATCATTTATTTAACTTATTTGCTACATATGTATCTACTCTACAACATACATTTCCTGTATTTTTATTTACTTTGGAGCATTGAAAGCAACACACTGGTCACTCTGTGTTGGTTTATAAGTAACATATGTACTATATGCTTATTTTTGTTTTTCAATTTTGACTGCAGGAGCTTACTTATAATAATAGTTATCTATTGCCCTATTATTTATTTTCTTCCTGTTGTGTTCCTTGTATTCTTCTCCCCCTCTGTCTTTTGATTTGTGTTGGATTTTTTATTTTATTTAAGGTGTTTTTAAAAACTTATTAAGTAAATCTGCTGTGATTGGTTATACTCTGATATTTAAATGAGGCGTTGATGACGTTTTCTTCACCCTTCACAAAACCTAATTGTATGGCGATACGTTCGTTGGCGGTGGAGCAGTGGATCCAAGTCCTATACCAAGTGCACCAGAGGACTTTGTATATGCCACTGCACCAGTTGTTTGATTCTATATTGCTCTACAGATGTGGCTCTGACACCTTCCTCCTTTGGGAGGGAGGGAGGGAGGGAGGGAAAGTTACTGCACGGAAGTATAACAAACAACCGTGAGGTTGCGAGTTTACAACCAGCGATAATTTTCTGAATTTAGATGTTTATGGCAGCCTGGGTCTTTAATATTTTATATATTTAGTATGTTTTGCTGTTGTAGAGTATTGTTGAGGATTATATATTTCACCTAATGGTCATGTTTTTAACATGCCAATAAAGTGAATTCTTTTTTTTTATGTAAGTAATTTTGTGTGCGTCCGATTATGGATTTAGAACCGGCTGAACACAATTAGACTGGTTGTTTCTTGCTTCGCTTTAATAATTTCTACTTGGTCTGGGTGTATTAGGGACAGGAGGACCGAGGCTGTTTTGTTGGCCATTCATTTTGTAAATAGCTTGAAGTCAATATTGGCTTTAGTTGTGGCGCCACCAAATTTCTGACCCTGTAGGATGGAGTTAAATAGATCAAGTAGAAGGGGTGAGAGGGTCGTAAAACCATCAGGGCCACCAGGATAAGATGGGGAAATTGACAATGTCATATTGCGATACAAAAAAGGGGAGGTAATAGTAATGGGAGATTTTTATCTATCCGATGTAAACTGATGTGAGTCTTCAGCAAGCTCCACTAGAAGTCGGGACATTTTAAATTTATTACAATTGGTGAGAGAGCCCACTTGCAAAGAGGTCATCTTAGATTTGGTACTTACAAATGGTAACAGAATCCCAGATGTAAGCGTGAACCTAGGATCCAGTGATCATCAGCAGTATGTACCACAAAAGACAAGGGTGCTAGATTTTAGAAAGGTGGATTTTGTGGAAATGGGGAAATGCGTAAAGTGATTCTTTGGCAGAATGAAGGCACATGAAAGGAGTACAGCAGCAGAGGAATTTTTTTTAAATGCATTAATAACAGCAACAGACCTCTGTATAAGAAAGTTTAGGAAAAACCCCAGAAAAATAAAACAAACGTGGTTTAGGTAGCAAGTATAATCAAAGCAAAAAAGATGGCCTTTCGGAATTATAAGCAAACTCAGAATAAGACAAACAAAGATGTAGATGATTTATTTATTTAAGTCCTGTCATGAATTTTAAGACAAGATTACTTCTAATTGTACTACATATTCAGAAATAATTAGCATAAGCAATAATAACCCCCTACAATTTAATATAAGTAGTTTAAAGGGGGAGGGGTGCTACCCATAGTCCAGTTATATTAATATTAACAACCAGCACAAGAGAGACAGAAAAAGAGGACTGATTGCAGGTGCACACCCATTCTAAATACAGGTAAGTACAAAAGTCAAGTTAAGGTTTTAGACAGGAATTGTAGTTGTATGAATCCTACACACCAATAAATATTAAAACTTAACTTTAACTATTTACATTAAAACATCAAATTAAAAGGTGAAATATTTAACAAATGTGCTGTAACGCTATTGATATTATTTTATTATCTCATAGAACATGCTGAAAGGTTAAACAAAGGAATAGGAATAGGAAGGTATTTATCATGCAGTAGTAATGAATTAATTGTAACTGTTGCCCCAGTAAATAAATAAAGTATATATAATAGGAAACCTTCCTATTCTAGAGAGGAGAACATTTTCCCTAAATGTGCCTACAGCCTCACTGCAGGACCTTGGGAAGGGTTATTGCACCTTTCCTGATCTAGTGCCCAAATGTCCCCTAATTATAGGAAAATTGGGAAGTAGAGGTATAAGAAATAAACACTTGCGGTAAGCACAAAGAATAGGGGACTGAGGTGCACCTTGGTCACCCCTTACCACACACCCAACGTGCATTTCGCCACTCGCTTTTTCAAGGATGGTGTCCTGTTGCATGGGAGGTACGTATTTATATGTAAGGCCCCTTATCGGCAGTCACGTCTCCTGTTGGGAATGCCTTTGCCACAGATTGACAGGAAGCGGTTCCCAAGTCAGCGCTGCTGACAGATTAAAAGTTAAGTATCAAAAGTAGAGAACTGAAACAAATAGATGGAACGTATTTGTATATCTAAACTATTTCAATCCAATACAGAATCAAGTTTGTTACTTCGAAATAGAGAATAATGATGATAGGGAGGAGTATTTCACCAAGCAGAAGGAGGCTAAAAAGGTTAACAGGACAGCAAAGGCACATACTGAGGGAAAACTTTCCCACTTGATTTGAAAAGGGGAAAAAAAGCCAAAATAGGTACAGTATATAAATTAAAGGCGAAAAACTAAAGAGGTTATAGGGCTCATAATTGAGAGTGGGAGTCTTGTTGAGGGTGATAGGGCTATGGCAGATCATTTTAACAAGTTTCTGTTCAATATTCACAAAATAATGAGAGGGAAAGGGACCACTTTTAAATAGAAAGAATATTAATACAAAGGAGGCAATTACTACTACTTTCACTGAGGAGCAGGTATTAATAACTGTATCTCACAACTAAAATTGTACAAATCAATGGGGCCAGATGGGATACATCCTAGGATACTTAAAAAGCTTAGATGTGTGCTGGTAAAACCTTTAACTAAAATATTCAACCAGCCATTAATAGCAGGAGTAATTCCAGAGGACTGACAGAAGAATTCCAGTAATTCCAGAGGACTGAAAAGTGGAAGTAGGGAAGAAGTGGCTAACTACCAATCAGTGAGTAGAAAGATTGATGAAAACACTGTTAAATAAGTAAATTGTACAGTAACTTACAAGATCCCAAGATCCCAAGCTGCATGGATTCACTGGAAAAGATCATGTCAAACAAATCTTATTGATTTTTTTGATTGGGTCATTAAAGTATTAGATAAAGGGAGAGCCGTAGACAGAGCTAATCTAGATTTTAGTAAGTCTTTTTTATACTGTGCCATATTACAGACTGTTAAATGAGCTGGAAACTTTTGGATTAGATTTAAATATAGTTGCATGGATATGATCTGCAGGATAGACAACAGAGGATTGTAGTAAATGGAATCCCTTCTGGGGATAGTAAGGTAACCAGTGGAGTTCCCCAGGGTTTTGCACATGGACCAGTACTATTTAATATATTTATTGGTGATATTGACTGTGGTATCGAGAGGAAAATATGCCTTTTTCCAAATGACAGAAAGATATGTGACAGGGTAGACACACCAGGAGGGGTACACAAAATGATACATTTTTTCATGTGACTTAAAGGTTGCCAAAGAATTTAACAAAGCAATGAGAGGCAGATGCTTGGTTGTATAGGGAGAGAAGTTGTAATGCCTCTTATAGATTGTTGGTTTGGCCTTACCAAGAATACTGTGTTCAGTTCTAGAGGCCATATCTCCAGAAAGACATAAATACATTAGAGACTGTGCAAAGATGAGCAACTAAAACGGTCCATGGCCTGTATTACAAAACATACCAAGAAAGGCTGGAGGAACTAAACATGTATATCTTGGAGCAGAGAAGAGAGAGGGGGATATGATAGCAGCTTTCAAATATATCAAGGATTATGACCAGCTAGAGGAGGGTGGCATTTTTCAAAGGAAAAAGTGTAATAGAACATGAAGGCATGAATATAAACTGGAGGGTTGTAGGTTCAGAGTAAATGTGTACTTCATGTTCTGGGTCCCCGCTTCTAATGACCGATCTCTCGCTAGAGGGCACCCATTTATAGAAAATATGACGTCATAAACACTAGAGCACTCACTAAAGCCCCCGAATGTAGATGACGTCATATTTTGACATTAGCGACAGACCGGTCATTAGTAGCAGGGACCCAGAAGAGGAAGAAGGAGGACATCATGGCAAGTGCCAGAAGAGTCTGAAGACCAGCTGCAACCCCCGGACCATCCTCTTCAAGCATGCTGACAAGCATCTTCAATCAACATTAAATGAAGATCTTCACAGAAAGAAGAAAATCCAAGCAAATCATCCCCAGACAGATGACTGCTAAACGGTGAGTTGCTACTTTACTTTATTATTTAATTACACATTTTAAAAGCAAAATACACTTTTGTTTACATTTTAATGGTGGCCACCATTCAATTCTACATACACAGTAAGGGACTTTTTTAAAACATTTTATTCATGGTTAAAAATGTATGGTTAGGTCATGTAATGTTGAAATGTTTATGTGGGGAATTTTTTACATTTATTAGGGACACATAACACATTTGATTGTAGAATGTTATCACCACTCAGGCTGACGCTTACACTACTATAAGGATTAGCATGGCCACAAACACATGGCCATGCTTTTCCTTATAGTAGTATATGTGTCGGCAGGATAAGTGATAGAAAAATGCATGCCGATTTTGAAATTGAGAATCTCTGTGCTTTTCAATAGAAAAGCATGGCAATTTTTCCATTTTAAAATCGATCAACATCGTCGACGAATTTAAATCGATGCCAAAAATACGGGCATAATAAATGCCATGATTTTTAGGAAAAAATTGCTGCAAAATCACAGCGATGTCTATCGATTTCGCTGTCAAATATCGACCTTAGTAAATTAGGCCCTATGAGATTATCTGTCCTGTGATTTCATTGTTAAGGGTCAATAGCTGGGTGTGATTGAGGCAATCTAAGTACTGTTTTAAACAAGAATTGTATTATTACAACAAAATAAATAAATCCCAAAAAAATCAAACCCATTCTTCTTTAGACTGCCCAGTATGTAATATTATATGAGTGCCTTTGTTGCTGCACTGTTTATTTTCATATTTTTTGCAGGTGATCCATTATGAAATGATATGTGCTGACACAGGTCTTCTCACCATGGGCCTGATCCAGACCTACAAAAATTCGCACGGCGGGCGAATGCGTACGTTCGACCATGCAAATAAACATGCACACCCCTAACACTCCCATAGTAAAGTACCTGCTTACGGCGCCTATACCCTACACTGGGTACGACCGTCGGCCGTACGAAATTTCGCACAGAATACGCTGAGCGTACGGGCTTAGCACGCCCATACTGTACAATTTAAATGGCTATCCCCGCCTCCGTGTAGTAAAACGAGCGCCCAGGCGACCGTCGTACTGAACGCCCGCCCCTCGAGCGAAAAATACGCACACCATACGACCGCTATACGCTCATGTCGTCCAGCCGACTGGAAGCTGTCATACTGGGCATGCGCAGTGCGAAATTTCGTACGAAAATACGCAAAAAATGGTCGTACGCTCGCTCGAAATCGGCCAATTTCGTAGCTCTGGATCAGGCCCCATGTCATGAAAATGTCACATTCCAAGACATCTCTGATCTCTACGGGCCAGATTTACTAAACTACGAGTTAATGCTGCCCATAGCAACGATTCTAGATCTCATTTAACTATTGCATACTAGAGAATGTTAGCTACAATCTTATTGGTTGCTATGGGCAACATCTCCACTTTCCAATCTCGCTGCTTAGTAAATCAGGCTCTACATGTTATTTCCATTTTATTGTTACTTTTTATTTTGCACATTAGATTTGATTTTGCTAGTAACACAAATTTTATGCAACATTTTTTGTGTCCAGATATATAGGATTTTTAGGATATTAAACTAGGTAGGCAGATTTAATGATATGCAATATTAGTTTATATTACATTTGGTAATATTTTTGAGTACATTATCTAGGGAATTGATACTTTGTAATGCTAAAATAACAATAGTATGAATCACCTACAAAATTCCAAAGCTCAATATATCATTTATGGTACTATTTCAGAAACTACTGAGGAGAAAATCCCATATATTTTTTGTGTCCAGATATATTTTTAGTATTCAGGAAAAATACAGACATTTTAGCATTTATGTTGAGAGACACAGTTACAATTGTATCAACAGAACAAAACAAGGACAGGTATGCAGCAAATGGGTTCCAAAATTGACATTTAAATACAGTAACAGCAGATTGATATTATTCAGAGAATGTAGAACCTAGTAATTAGACTAACAGAGTGAGAAGCCTTGGCTTAAAAGGGGGCAGGACCTACCAGTAGAGCCTGGTTGTACCAGGAGGTGAGTTGAAAGCATTTTCTAATGATTTATTTATTATGACTAGGCAGGGTGTTTATAAATGGTAACCAGGTGTCAAAAATGTTTATAGTACGGTCTTCTTTTTTTTTATAACACATTTCTATCCAATCCATTTGAAACAAAAAGACCAGCCTATTAGTCACCATACCAAGGCGGGGAGATGTTGCCTCAATCCATTGTGACAGTATCGCTTTTTTAGAGGCGGATGCTATCATTAGTAATAATTTTTTCTGGCCAGGCGTAAGAATCCTGGTCATATTGGGGTATAAATGTTCCAGAAAGCCCAATCACACGTTATTGTAAATGGTATATGTAGAGTATATTTTATATAATTCTGTATGGAATTCCAAAATTCTTTTACTAGTGAATAATCCCATAAACAGTGTAATAACTCATCTTCTGGTGTTATACATTTATAACAATTTGTATCCTCAGATCTGCCTATGATGTAACACAATTTTGGTGTAAGGTATGCCCTGTGAAGTAAATTTCTCTATAAGAACTAGACACCAAACTCTTATTCATTTTAATATATGCTTGTAAAATATTGGGGAGTTGCAAGTGTGAGAAGAAGCCCAACCATTTTCCCATACCCTCTCTAGTGGTTTCTGGGTTTATCTTGTATCGAATATATGAATGGATTAAAGATGTGGACAGTTCATTAGGGAGAGAGCGCAGCAACACACCGTCAAGTTCAAACCTTCCCACCGAAGAATTCAGTTGGACTACTACATTGTTAATATAGCTAGACACCTGGAGGTAGGCAAACCATGGAACAGAAATGTATGGGAATTTTTCTGTTAAATGGTTATGAGTGTACATAGTATTTGAGGTCGGATTCAGAAAATGGGAGATGAGGTTTAAACCTCGAGATTCCCATTGTTGGAAAAATAATGAGGCATTGCCTTGTTGAAAATTTGGGTTATTCATAAGTGGAAGGAAAGGCGAATAGTGTGGTGATGTTTTGAACCATTTCCTTATTTGTCTCCACGCCTTGAAAGTAGGATATAGCAGATTTTCCTTAATATTTCCTGGGATATCACTAGGCTGATCATGTAGTAAGGCTAAGAGATTAAGGGCCTCATTTACAAAACGCGATTTGTTGAAAAGCGCATGAAATTGCGTGATATCTGGTTTAAAACTCACATTGCGGTATTCACAAAGGTGAATATCGCGTGATATAATGTTCAAATCAAATCGCCTCGTCTTATATCGCGATCCCGATTTTTTCCAATGTAAAGTATACAAATCACTGTATTCAGTAAATGTGATTTTGAGGAATCGCATCTAAATCGTGTAAAAATCGCATGTATATCGCGAACTATCAAATCGTAATGAAATAGGTGAGATTTGAAAGGAAATCACCATGAAATAACATAGAGTTAAAGTTTCAAATAGGTTTCTGGAACCCAAGTCATGAAGAAATCCATTTTTTCATTTGCTACAACTGAAATCACTAACAAAAGCAACACTGACTAATTTTAATCACAAACACTATTACATAGTTTCAAATTAAATTATAATTATTTAAACCAGCTTTAGTAAGTTTATGCTGCATTATGGTTACTATAAAAGGGAGACCTTAATTGCAAGCATATGTGAGTATTTTCACAGAGATGGAGGGTGTATTTATGTGTTTAATGCTGGTGTGTCTGCCCTTGTGGCAGTCACACATAGTATACCTCAGGAGGAGGAGAGTGACCATCACCAGCCCCAGGTTCTGCGCACACGGCGCATCATTCGGCAACCCTGTGTGTATCATGTACGTATGGACCTGGACTCCCTGTCTGACCAGGAGGTTGTGCAGCTTTTTAGGCTCAACAGAACTAACCTCCTGAGCATGTATGAGCAGGTGAGAAGGGATTTGGACCCAACAACAGGTAGGGGTCATGCATTATCTGGGATGCAAAGATTAATGGCTGTCCTCCATTTTCTTGCAACTGGCTCCTTCCAGTCTGTCAGTGGGAGAGCGGTTGGACTTTCACAGCCAAGTTTCAGTCGTCACTTATCTCATGTGTTAAGTGTACTTAAGAAACTAGCGCGGACATATATTTGCTTCCCCAACCATGAGTCACAATGGCGAGCTCATAAGCTGTCATTCTATAGACTCTCGGGATTCCCCAATGTCCTGGGAGCTATAGATTGCACTCACATACCGCTGAGACCGTGAACCGTCACCATTACCATTCCCTGAATGTTCAGGTGGTCTGTGATGCTAAAATGAAAATAGTGAGTGTGTTTGCTGGCTTCCCTGGGTCATGCCATGACTCCTATATCTTGAGGCAGTCATCCTTGTTTGATAAATTTGAATGTGGTCAAATGCCAGAGGGATGGCTGCTTGGTGAGTGTAAGCTTTTTGTGTGTAAACTATTAACATTTTACTTTGTATGTGTATTGATTTTTTGTTTTATTCCATAGGGGACTCAGGATATGGGTGTCGGCCCTGGTTGATGACACCACTCTTGAATCCACAATCTCCTGGGCAACACAATTACAATACTGCACGCATTGCTACCAGAGGAGTGATAGAACGCACCTTTGGTTTGTTAAAAACTAGGTTTAGGTGCCTTGATAAATCTGGTGGCGTGTTGTTGTATTCTCCTGCTAAAGTTTCTGAAATTGTGCTTGCATGTTGTCTACTGCATAATGTCACACTCAACCAACAGTCCCCTGACTTTATAGCAGTAGAGGACACAGTGCAAGGAGTCCGTTTACCAACAGGAGATGTGTTTTCAACAGTGAGTGGGAGGCAAATGAGGGACTCCATTATACAGACCACATTTTCATGTAAGTTTGATATTTTTCCAATACAAAGTTTCTTATATCACCCCCCCTAACATTGACCCCTGTAGTATATACAGTTTGCTTCTCAGCTGCTGTTCATTATGAAAATGTGATTACACTCACCTTTTTAATTTTTTACATTTTAAGAATTAATCATACATCACATGTGACTGCAAACACAGAATCGTACTGAATAGCAGCTATATACTATAATGATTGTTATGTAGTAGGTCATAGTATGGGTTGCAATTTTAAACATTTAATTTAGTACATTCTTTAAATATATTTTTAATAAATATTACATAGTCTAAGAATTAATCTTTGAAAAGTAAAATGTTGTCAAAAAACACAAATCATTTGGTATTCCAAAAATAGTATTTATTAATACTGTTTTGAACTTGAATTTTGTCAAAATGCAATTTGCAAAAACAATACAATAATGCAAGAGAACTTTGCATGAAAATCACAAATACTGCTTTTTCATTAATCTATTTTGTTTTCCTTAAGGATTTGCGTGTGGGTGTGGAGGATGGATGACGCAGTAAACCCCCCCTTGTTCGGGCACCACGACGTACAGGCGTGTTAGGTCCACTATTGGCAGGAGTTGATGTCTGGCTTGTATCAACAGACGATGTGGATGCTAATGCAGGTGTGTCTCTAGTACTTAATCTAGAAACGTGTTCAGCACAAAGATGTGTTAATTTGATGTTCATATCCCTATTAACACTTACACCCTCATGCATCACAGAACAAATTTCAGTAAGTATTATGTTCTGTCTTTCGATTGCAGCGCCAAGTCTGTTGAAGCCCATAAGGGTCACATGTTGACTATTACTGATGGCACACATTACCCTTCTCATCAATGTTCTATGTGTAGTAAGAAACATCCCCTGTCTCTCCTCCACTCGCTCCATAGTATCATCTACCCTTTGCATCAGCTGTTGTACATCATTTTGAACAGGTATTACAGGGCAAGCTACATGACATTCAGTATTTAAGGGTGAAGGTGTTATTTGTGGCTGTGGTTCCACAGCCTCTAAGTTCAGCAACACAACTTCCTCTGAGTGATC
>WWET01000255.1:123256-144254 GCA_011038615.1 Limnodynastes dumerilii | reverse complement strand
GTGAGTAAAGGGGGTGACGGAGCCTCATCTCTCCGTCACCCCCTTTACTCACAGCAGCGCCGCAGCAGATAACAACAAAAGGTAAGTCATGGAAGCGGGGGGCTGCTCCCGCCCCCCTGTGCGCTGCACCCTACGCAGCAGCGTAACTGGCGTAATCAGTGGGCCGGCCCTGACCAGACTCAGTGTGCAAGTTATGTGTTAGAGCATATGGTTGATATAGGCAACATCTCTACTTTTCCAAACCCGCAGCTTAGTAAATCAGGCCCTTAGGGTATAATATGCATATGGGGGGCTCTAGAGAAGGAGACATCTATTCTGGATTCCATTTATATTTATAAATATGATTTTAATGCCATTTAGCTATTTTTTTTAGATTTTTAAACCCTTGTCTACATCCAGACTTTTTGTTCAAAATCATTTTGTTTTGATATTAAATTTGATGAATGCTTACATTTTCTAACTTCTTTCTGTGCCTATTAGCTGGTTAACTAAATATTACAGTATGAAATAGATTTATCTTGCTTCTTATTGGATATTTAGACGATCATTGTTTATTATTTGTATTGTTCTTAATTACCTATCACTCTTTTATTTTGTTATTTGTAAATTATTATATATTATATATTAAATATATATCACATAACATACGGTTTGTTTGCCCCAGTTTTTCTCTGCAACATGTGGGCATTTGCGTTACTGGTTATTCTTATGACCAAAATTGATTTAATACCCCTGAAGAAGTAATTCCTTCATAAAATACGTTAGGCATCTTATTTCTCCTTATGACTCAACTGCAGTCGATTTGACCCTCAACATAATTTGGACTTTTATTTGGTCCTCTCTAGCATTAAGGAATTGCTCTCAAATAGAGTGTTTAACCATGGGATTAGCTTTTAGTGCAAACAGATTGGATTTTTATGGTTTTCCTATATTCTATACAGAGTTTTAGGATGACCTGGAACTAAAATTAATTTTTTTTTTAACACACAAAAATGTCAACACTTTTAAAAAAGACAACACAGAGACAATTCTTAATACATTGTCCTGTTTAGCTACACAATCTCTGATGACATGTGAGAAAATAGTTGGATTTAGACCTCATGAGGCCCTAGCCAAGACACCAATTAGGGTAACTCCCCTCCACACCAAGGCCATTTTCCCAGCTTGGCAACCTAGACACCTGCCAAAAATATTATCATCAAAATGTTCAATATAAATGGCCATCTCTTACCTTGCAGTTGCCTTCCTGATAGTTTAACATAGAGCAAAACATGAATAAAATAGTTAGGAATTGTTTTACATATTTTGTAGTCATTTTGTAATAAACTCTGCCGGTGTTTTTATTTTATTTTATTTCAAGCTTTTTTACTTCACAGAGTGTTAAGAGTTAAGAGTGTAAGTCCTGTAATGGAGACTCAGTGAAATGGTGATTTAAGGAGTCTGGGGCAAGATTTGAGATGGCCACAGACTCCCTGGGGCCCTCTGGTCTCTAGGTGGGTGAACCTACCTGGAAATCTGGCCCAGTGTGACAATAACTTGTTGATATATATATATATTTTTTTTTTTTTTTTAAATAGTTCAAATACTATTTGTGCATCATGTAGTGACATGGGGCTGGATCCAGACCTACATTCCTTTACGTTTCAACATGTAGTGTATTTACGCTATCGTAATTACTATGCACTCCCCTAGGCACTCTCCTCGGTCGTACATACTTTTACGCTTTCCAAACCCTACCTTAACTTTTCAAAGCGTAACTCCTGTTGGCCGTAATGGCTGCATGTACTTACGCATCTAAGCACACCCATACTGAATGATTTAAATGCCTCACCCCGCCTTCGAAGCGTAATAACGGGTGTCGTATAGCTGGCACGCCCCTTCATTCGTAGTTACGCTCTTGATACTAGGATGGTACGTACGTTCAAAGTTACGTGTCGTAACATCTGCCGCGCGCATGCGCGGTGCCTGCAAAATAGCGTTTTTACGAATCAGGCTAGCGTAAGTACGCAGCTGGCCCATGGGCAGGACCAGGGCAGAGTTAGGGTTTTACTAATGTCAGGAGGTATGCGCTTATGTATTTTGTAATAATGACCTGTATTCAGACTACCAGACGTATAACATATACAGAGGAAAACTCTCTCTCTAAGGGCCTCATTTCAAGTCGTGTTTTCACTGCGCTTTTACATCGATCATCATCACTGCTAGTTTGCTGTGATGTTTTTAAATCCTCGCCGTATTTACAAAGCTCTGAATTTGCTTGTCGATTTCTTTTCAACGATGTTGATCGATGTTTGTAAACTCGCTCCATCGCCAAATATATGCTCAAAGACGCGGGACTTATATCTTTTCAATGTTATTTCACTGCTTCAATTTTCTAAGTCTCAAATCACCCGACTTTGTTAAATGACGCGTGACTTTCACAAAGTCCCACAAGATGACGGCACGCATCCTCTATAAAAGGCCCTTTGGGAGCAAGAAGAAGGCACCATTATGGGATTAGCACTGTGGCCTCTAGCTGTGTGCATTTTCTCCAGCGTCTTAGCCATAATTGTTAAAAGTTTTTTCCTTTGGGCATAGATTTTTCTAGCAGTCCATGTAAGTTATAAGCTTTCTCCATTTAATTTTATTGATTGAACTTTGTGTATGCTTGCCATATTGTGCTCTTTTCTCCTTCCTAGATTGTTGTCACCCTACCATGTTTGGCCTGTGTTTTACAGTGTAAACTTTGTGTCTGTTGTGTGTTAATCTCAGTGTTTGTGTAGTATGTTATTGTCATTTATAGGTGCCAGGGCATTCTTGTATTAAAAAAGGTTAATTTTACAGAAAGTTTTGTTTTTATTATTTTTATTAAATTATTTCACAATTGCAACACACTCAGTTGTGCAAACTTATAGCAATAAAGTGAACTTAATTGACAAGTACAAGTCCCAAATGTAAACATTTTTTTTTGATTCCCAAATTCTTTATCTTGTGCAGGCAAATGTCTCGCATACAGCAACCTGCAGAGTCTGAATCCAGTGGCAGTGACACGGTGCAGGCTGCAGCACCCAAGAAGACCAAGACCGGGAGGAATGTGAGGTTCTCCTTTGAGGAGAACTGCGCCTTGGTGGATGGCATTATGGATGTTTATTCCGAGGTCTTTGGGGAGGATACCGCCACCACCTCCTACGCCAGGAAGACACAATTGTGGCGCAACATTGTGTCTGGAGTGAACGTTGTCAGCCTGCACCAGTGCATCGAGCAAACGTGCCGCAAGCGATTCTCTGACATTAAGCGAAAGCTTTGCAACAAAATCATTGCGGAGAGAGAATCAGCCAGAAGGATTGGAGGGGGTCCTGCCAAACAATTTAAATAGTCCTCTTATGAGGAGCGCATGAGGCCCATTTTCTCAGAGGAGGCCCTTGAGGGAATTAATGTGCTTGACACGGACGCTCCAACACTGGAAGGTATTTACATAATTTTTCATCTGTGTCTTGGGTTAGAAATGTCCATTTTGTCATTATTCTTTATTTAAAAAATAAGTCTGTAGTACTTCTTTATCCATGTAGTACGTGAAAGCACAAGGCCAGCAACACCCGAGATGGCAACGACTCCACCTTTCTGCGGCTTTTCTTCAGATGAGGATGCACCTGGTAAGTGAATATTCGTATTTTGTTCTTGTTTCTTAATCTAGGTATTTTGTATGTTTTCGTCGCTGTGGTGTTATTAATGGGAAAAGGTTAAAAAAAAGTATGAATTGTAAGTTTAGGTAAACAAACATTAGTATATTTCTGGTGGCCTAATAAATACTTGGGCACATTAGTTGGCCCAGCCAACACCTGCAGCCCAGCCAACACCTGCAGCCCAGCCAACATCTGCAGTCCAGCCAACACCTGCAGCCCAAGAAGCAGCATCACCACTCTCTGCACACACCATGCTTAAGACCATTTCTGGCTGCATCGAACGGCTGGAAAGACACCAAATGGAAGTCACAGATAGCAACAGGGCGAACATGCGACGTGTCGTTAATCAACTTGGATGGCACAATGTTAAGCAGTCTAGGCCTCAACCGCATAGCATCTGCTTTAGAGAACCTCAATGTGAACATCACACAAAATACTGCTGCTGTAGATGCATCCAACAACATGCGCAGAGAACTTAATAATCAGCTGATTCACATTTCTGCACAGTTAACCTCTACAATAGCACTCCAACACCAACCTGCAACATCCTCATAGGGTGACACAAGTCACAATACGACACCTGAAAGTTCAGCCCAACATACACCACCAAGACGTGGAGCACGCACAAGGGGGGGAAGGGGAAGAAGCCACGCCACCACGCCAACACACCAATCCCAGCGTAGAGGGAAATAGTATGTATTTTCTGTGTGTGAAGAAAGGGAAAATCCAAAAAAATTAATTATATTTACTGTTGAAAAATATTGCAATAAAATGCAGTTATTCATTCCCAAAATTTCTTGGGTAAAAATAATAAAAAAATTATGTTTTCCAACATTTCGTTATTTGTATAATTTCATGCAAAAATATAAACCATAAGCTATGTTTGTGTGCAATGATTAGAACACTTAATCAAGGTTTCAGACAATGAACACTTGAAGAGTCTGCATCAATTAGTTCTCAACCCAATAAAAAATAATACTTTACAAATAAGTCACATACTAAAACATTGCTCATATAGTTATTATGCACTTGCATGTTTATTAAAGTATGTTAGTCTAACATAATAATCTAGTGAATCCACATATAGGGAATGTTCTTTACATATTACAGACAACATATAATTACCATAGGTATTCATTCTACATCCAATAGTGCATAACAACTTGCAGGTTTGTAAAGCAACACACCACCAGATTTATCAAGGCACCTGAACCTGGATTTTAACAGTCCAAAGGCACATTCTATCACTCCTCTGGTGGCTACATGTGCCTGATTGTAATTTTGTTGACCAGGAGTTTGTGGATTCAATAGAAATGTCATCAGCCTGGAGCGACACCCATATCCTGAATCCCCTAAGGTGTCAAACAAAAACAATTTTTAAATACATCTAGTCTTTAATAAACCAAATAATAAAAAATAAAAAAATATAGTATTGGTACTCACCCAGCAGCCATCCTGTTGGCATTTGTGCCTGCTCAAATTATGAAAACAAGGATGACCGCCTCAGAATATAGGAGTCATGGCAAGACCCAGGGAAGCCCACAAATACACTCAATATTTTTTGGTTTGCATCACAGACCACCTGAACATTCAGGGAATGGTAATGGTGTCTATTTACATAGACCTGGGCATAGCGTTTAGGTGGTCTCAGCGGAATATGAGTGCAGTCAATTGCACCCAGGACATTGGGGAATCCAGCGACCGCATAGAAGGCTTGTTTCAGGTCTCACCATTGGGACTCCTGCCTGGGGAAGCTAATATATGTGGGCATAAGCATTTTGAGTGCACTTAACACATGGTTCAAGTGTCATGAAAAACTGGCCTGTGATAGTCCAACCACTCTCCCTGTCACTGCCTGGAAGGATCCATTAGCCAGAAAGTGGAGGACACACAATGATTTTTGCATCACAGACAATGCATGTAACCTAGCTGTTACAGGGTCCAAATACCTCCTCACCTGCTTATAAATTGCCAGAAGCTTAGCACGATTGAGTAATAAAATATAAATTAAATAAATAGTAAGCAGGGTGTGCGCTAAAACCTATTAGTGTTGTTCCATGGGACTCCAATTCGACACATGGGAAACAAGAAATGGAATAAAAGAGATTTATTAAACACAATAAAAAGAAAACTTCCGCATATTACATGATAAAAGCCACATAATAAAAATGGGTAAAATCATGAAATGTTAGACAGCGCTAACAGAGGTCCGTACCCGCGGCCAGGAGATGTGAAAGCCAAAGCTTGAAGTGTCTTGTGGTGAGGACGTGGTAGCTCGGGACCGTCCTAGGATGGAAAAGCACAACATGGAAACTTCAAGGGGAAGCCGGCAGGAAGTACGTGGAGCTTTGGTCGACGCTGGATCACCGATGATCGAGCTCTGGTCGACGCTAATTTTAGGTATAGGGTTTCATTTATCCCCTACCCCACATCGTCACAATCTTTTTTGTATAATTCTTCATTTTAATGCAAAGACTTGCGTTTAATCCTGTGATAATTAAACGATGCTATGTGCTTTGCGACACAATATTTTAATATAATTGTTCATCTATAAGCATAATTTATTCACATGTCATTCTTGTTATTTATGGATTGCCTATTCATTTATATGTATTTTAATATCTATACTCTAAGCCTAATGTCATTATATGTATCACATGTTTTTCACATTATTTATGATTATGAAAATGTCAGAACACAGCATTTATTAGAGAGCATGGGCTCTGACATAAACTTTGGTAATTTTTCACTAATGAGTATTATGCTGTATTATAAGGTTGCAACTTTTTGTTTATATTTTATTAATGTTTACATATAACGAGTAAATATGAAGAATATCTTCACTCTTTTGGTATTTATGTATTTTTAATACGAGGTCTGATGGTCTGCACAAAATGTTTATTTGTTCAATATCCCCACGGTTTTTATGCATCACATTTAAACATGTAAATTCAGCTTTCCGGACTGTTTGATTCTCACGGCTCGGTTGATCATAGCAAGCAGGTATGCTAGTTTGGCCCAACCAATTAGGACTCTCGGACGCACAAATACTTACCTTGTTCTCCATATGATCACCACTTTGAGAAAGAGGCGACCCCTCGAAACGCATCAGTTCGGTGATCCAGCATCGACCAGAGCTCCACGTACTTCCTGCCGGCTTCCCCTTGAAGTTTCCACAATGTGCTTTTCCATCCTAGGACGGTCCCGGGCTACCACGTCCTCACCACAAGACACTTCAAGCTTTGGCTTTCACATCTCCTGGCCGCGATATTTTATCATTTATTTATTGATATTTTTTACAGCGCTCACTAAAGGGATTAACCCATTATTTTCTTATTACTATTTTTAAGGGGGTAGGACCCTTTATAATTCTTTTGGTTGGCTGCTGTTTTAATTAGCGCTATCAACTTCACATCCATATTTTATTGTTAGCACGATTGAGCCTAAACATGTGCAAAACCTCCTGGTCTGACAGGCAGACAAGGTCCAAGCGCACATTAAACACACGTATATGTCTGTGGATGGGTACCGTGCACTGAACAAGAGGCTGGTGATGTTGTCTGGCCTCCTCCTCCTCCATAGCTGTGGCAGCTAAAATAGCAGCCACACCTGCCTCCAACACCAAACAAAAACCTCCACCCTCCGTCATAATAAGCAGGTAAAAAAAAAAAACCTATCCACTCCCTGGCACAATAAAGCACTCAAAAAACACACCAGCAAACCTCTAACTCACTCTCTCACTCTCTATCTCTCTCTTTCCAAACCACCAAGTCACCTATAGGCACATGGGAGTGCAATAGAGGTGTGCCTTTTATAGTTTACAGACAGCAGTTTGCTTAATTGACATTGATTTTCAGAAAGTCGCCTCTCCCAGGAGGCAAATTTTTGGCCAGCACTTTTGTTGTGAGTTTACGCCGATGATAAAAAAGCGCCTTTAGTAAATGCAGCGTGTTATATGTAATGCATTACAAAAATCGGAACACCGATGTACCACCGATGAACCAGCAATGTTAGGCGAGCCGATTTTGACAAATGACAAAGCCCCGGGACTTTGGCTTTTGCAAATAAGCCGATTGCAAAATCGCAGACAAAATCCCGCGACTTTGCAAAAACGACTTTAGTAAATGAGGCCCTAAATTTTTACTTCCAGATATTTTCCATAATTTATAATTTATTTCTATATCCATCTAATTAATTTAAAGAACTACAAGAAACATGCAGATAATTTTGGAAATTGATGGGAAAATGGAAAGTTGTGAATATAGGAAGAAAGAGCTCAGTTATTTCTTACTGTTTTAAATAGGTTTTCAAGCTCTGTAAAATATGCAGGGCTTTATTTTTTTAGGTATAGTTACTGTACCTTTTAAAACATAATTGAAAGCAATATTTTTGTACCTTATTTATAAATATATGTTTAGGATGCTGCAAACTCAGCAAGTAGGTCAAATAATATAGATAGCATCCTTGTTAAAGCACTGAAATGTACAACAGAAAACCATGCCCATAATGCATAACCTGCATTACAATGCTCAGCACATGATATATATTAAAGAATCCACAATTGTGGAAACTCAGCACATGCTATAGGTCTAAATATAGACATAGTGCCCGGCTAAAAGACTAACTGAGAATAATTTAAGCAAGCACCAAAGCTAGCACTCCAACATTCAAAAATTGCAAACGAGAAAAAGTTTTATCGCACAAACATGAGCACAAACATTCCAATTCAGGACTAAGCATACAACATTCTTAAAGACAAATAATATGACAAAGCGAATATATAAATGGTGAGTGGTGACTAGGAAGCAGTCTGTAATTTATAGCAGTAACTAGGATGCAGTTTCTATTTTATAAATGGTGGTGACTATGATGCTGTATGGCAGTCACTTGGATGCAGTGTGTATTGTACAGTGGGGAATAAGGTCTGCATTGTTTAGAAGTTACTAGAATGTGCTTTCTTTTAATAAGTTTCCCAGTAGCAGCCCATTTCCCCACGCTTCCTTCTTCCTGTAGCTTACACTTATTGTGTACATGTACGGAAGAGATTTACCTTAATGAGAAGATTTTCCTTAATGAAATGCCACTATTCTTATTTAATACACAGCCTTAATGTTTTAAAGCACATTCTGCATACACTACCCTATACTTCCCATTCATCTCCTATTTTTATGGTGTTTTACTTATGCTTAAGAAATAAAAATATTTAAATATTTATTTCTAAATAAAGAATAAATATATACATTACATGTACATTTATATATACATATACATTGGGGTAGATCCAGACCTACGTTCCCTTTCAGTTTCAACGCACAGCGTATTTACGCTATTGCAATTACTATGCCCTCCCCTAGGCACTCCCCTCGGTCGCACGTACTTTTGCCATTTTATGCTTTTCCAAACCCTGCCTTACTTTTCTGTCTGTCGTAATGGCTGCACGTACTTACGCGCCTAAGCACACCCATACTGTACGAGTATGGGAGTATTGGGGTCAGCCTGTGGGGAAGGGAGGGTTAGGGTCAGGCTGCAGGTAAGGGAGCATCGGGGTCAGCCTGTGGGGAAGGAAGAGTTAGGGTCAGGCTGCAGGAAAGGGAGCATTGGGGTCAGCCTGTGGGGAAGGGAGGGTTAGGGTTAGGATTAGGATAATAGAAGGGGAGGATTAGGATTAAGGAAAAGGGTTTGGGGTTAGATTTGATTTTCCATTCAGTGCTCTGAAGACCGATTCCCTATTGAAATGGCGATGGGGACTCACACCCAGCTGCTACATTACACCTCTCAGACTATCTGCCAATACACATCCATTAGCATGTTTCTAAAGTGTGCTCATTTTTAGTACGACCTATCTGCTAATGTCACAATTCTGGACTGGATGCAGGCAACTTTCCTACAACTCTGGATCAGGTCCTAAGTGTCCCCCTCATGAAGTCACCCATGAATATAGGTCACCCATGAGTATTGCCACATACACATTGTGATAACAGAAAAAAACATTTGTTGGAATCAAGATTTACAGCGCTTGCAGCAATGTTTTTTGTGATAAATGTACAAGTTTCACTTTAATTTAATTAAAATATCATTTACTACTGGGAGTACCAAACTATCGTTAGAAATAATATCTTTCTCAATAAATATTCACCATTTACCTTAAATTTCATTAATTAAAATACTTAAATTTAATTAACTTAGTTCACAGCAAAAACTTAATCGTTTAAAATGTAGTAGATATTTAAAGTTTGATTGCGCAGTGCATGTTCCAAAAACATTTTTTTAATCTCCTCCATAATGCAGGGATTTCTTTGGTTTGCAGAGCGCCAAATATACCTTACTGTCATGGCTTGAAAAGGAGCCTTGTTATAGTTACATCAGAAGAGACACTAGCTGAGTAATATAATAACTTCTCAACAAACTTTCTCTTTTTAGAAGATTTTTTTTCCCCCACTTTAAATGGGTTGGAAGTGTAAAATGTAACTTGAAGGGTAATACTATGACTTATACTGTAATTGCTAATGAGATGCTGGAATGCAGAGTATCACGGGGTGTCTGAATATATCATATATTTTTTATTCATGAGGAACTAATGACCTGATTAACTTAAAGAGACTGGGATTGCTGAAAAAATGAAGAACATGTTATGAAAAGTAATCAGTAACAAGGAAAAGGAAGACAATGTAGTACTGTTCTCTAACTTGGAATAGTACCTTTAAAGATTTCCTTAAACTTTTATTTCCAGTATATTTTAATTAAAAGCCTATCTACACATACTGTATATTTCTGAGTGATTTCTCTAAATATATTTCTCACAAGAAATTAGTCTGCAAAATCTTCTTGATTCTATTTAGCAATATTGGGGACGGAACAAAATAATAAAATGGATTTTCAGTTTTTTTGGGTTTTTTTTTGTATTTTTTATTTATTTATTTTATGACCTTTTTGATGATTGTGCTGAGCCATTCAAGCAACATGTAGCTAACCTCGAAAGGTCACAAAAGAGTGATTAATATATTACCTGCAGTAAATTGGGGAGCTCAACAGGGACTCTGAGGATGCTTGTGAACAATCAAACAGCTTTGGCCTTGCTAAGTAACCGCACTTGGAACTGTGGTACAGGAACTATCAGGTTTTGTTATGTTTCTGATTGACCCAAGTAAAAGGGCAACTATCAAATTTAACCTCTCAAACCACTGTCGTCCACTTCAAAGTTTTTCAAGTGATTAGAGTCCAGAGCCATTTTTATAGTATGTACTGTGATAAAAGCTCATGCTCTATCAGAAACAATATACCAAGAACTTCTGAAATACTAAATAACATAAAAATATTGTCAGTAAAAGCAATACGGGTAGATGATTAAATATTAAGATTATGATTATTAAATTAATTTTAAAGTTGTCAGCATTAATATGCCCAAACATGTGTGCCTAATATTTTGAATAGTAGAGACTATGGAACTTATCCAGAACTCTGTCTGACACCCGACTGATACAAATTACGTGCGTAAGTCAGGCGTCGCAACAGCAGTGCCGATGTTCTGTAGCAGATATCCTGTCATAAGGATCGCAATTCTGTACTACAGGAGAACCATACGATGGGGCGTGCCTTGTCATCCACATGCCTAAACTCAGGGGCAGGGTTAGGCATGCTAAACAGGACATGTGGGCGGCATAGGCACTTACATAAAAATCTGCATGCAGACAGGTGATTTAAGTAGGTTTATGGCCACAGATCTGCACAAGTCTTTGTACATTAGGCAGAGATTTCGGGCCGTATTCACAGATTCTTTAGTTAAAAGGTACGCAATTATACGCACATACATTGCAAGGCAACACCCATGGCACTTCCCTCACACGGACGGATTTTCGGTGACTTACACCTCCATAGGGCACTCTTATCTCTACGTGTGCATTTATGTGCATATAATACTTACGTATGTGCGTCTGTAACTAACTGCACCCTCAAATGGTCATTTAAATGCCTCCCCAACCCACTTTCATATAACTTTGTTCGTACGAATTTCAACCACGACCCTTCGCATGTATGTCCCTATGTGCGATTCACAAGTACATGCCTAATGGACTTCCCTGCGTAAATTCAATGTAAATAGTGTAAATAAAGTTACTACGCGTGTGCAGTTACTCCGATCCTAAAAATACGCACGCAACTCCACGCAAAAATCTTCATATCTATGTAACACATACAGAGGTCTGAATCCGGTCCAGTATTTCCAAATAACTCAGTAACAAGTCACAAGGTGGTTCAATAAATCATTCAAAATATATGAAATAATCAGATATAATTGTAGCACTGCTTATATCATGGAGACATCTCTGCCAAACATCTCTGTTTTGATTGATTTTATACCTATACATAATACTAGGTAGTGATCTGTAGGCCATCTAAACAAAAATAAATAACAGGAAAACAACACCATTGAACAAGGTGCCCCCGTAAAACATGTTGGATACAAATTCCCAAATATAAGCATTAAAAAATGTATGTATAAAAAAAAGTATATGTATATAATGATTACAATATGACACTTTTATAGGAACATGTTTCTCAGTCCCAAACAGCACAAACAGCATAAGAGATAGGGAAAAGAATCTCTCTACCAGTGAACAATCCTTATATACATAACAATTTGCAGGACTGGCTAGCCCACATGAGAGGAAAAGGAGATACAATCATGAGTGTTAGTTATTATGCTCTAAAGACCACAATTGTTGTCTATCAGGTGATTAATTCCACTGGGTAGCTTGAAGCCAGAGATGGAACTCTCAAATCATAAGAAACGTTAAAAGTTGGAAAACTGTATTTTGTTTTTCATTGTTTAAGTGTGATCCAGAACAGAATCTGAAAACTATATTCAATGGTCACATATTGGCCCGCATTCAGACTACCGGACATATAACATATACGCCCGGTGTTTAGCGATTCTTACTACTGCGCATGCGTAGTAATTTTTGTATGTAATCTACGTATCTTTTCCTTATGTAGATTGCGTATATGCGGGGGGAAGCATGGTAATTGTACAGTGTGGGATGGTATCCCACACTTGTGCGAATCAGCAGTCGTATGGACCACTGATCCGCACAATTTACTTAAGGCAGGCTTATGGCAGCGTATGCTGCCATAAAGCCTGCACGAGAGAGGGGAGTGACAGGGGGCGTTCACTTCCCTTTTTCTGTTGGACGGACAGACTCCTGCATGTACGGAAAGCGTGCGGGAGTATGGATCTGGTCCTTGGTGAGCAAACTATATTTTTAACTAAAGTTAACCTTTTAATTGCAAAATCATTGTCATTAAGAATACTCCATGGAAAGCACAGTGGATGAGCACACAATCCATTAAAAATGCATATGAGGTATGTCTATTAAATAACAAGACTGATTAAATAACTCACTTTTATTTATTGGTATTACAAATGTAATGCTTGTCCCCTTCAATATACTCCCCATTTGCACTAATGCATCGCTGTAGTCTTGTTTTCTACTGGTTGAAGGCATGGAGCAAATCAATTTCTGTCAGTTGTTTCAACATATCTGCCGTTTTCCTCAAAATGCGTCCCTTTAAGCACTGATTTAACTTTTGGGAAAAGGTAAAAGTCACAAGGTGCTAAATCGGACGAATATGGAGGATGTTCAAGTGTAGTAATGTGATTGTTGGTCACAGAAAGTGCTGTGTGAGCATGTGCATTGTCCTGGTGAAGAATGAAACCATTTTTGCACAGTTGCGGACGTTTCTTTCTGACTCTTTCTCTCAGCTTTTTCAAAACTTCCTTATAATAACAAGGGTCAAAAAAGGTCTGGCGCTCCAAACATACAATAAATAACACTATGTGTCAGCACATAAATAAAAAGGAGGTTTAGTTGACAATATAGCTATATTGTTTTAAGCTCACCTGCCCAGCGTCAAGGCACCTCCTGTAGGTGAGTCCCTATCCATTTGCTATATGTGTACACAGGAGGTCTCTGTTAAGACACTACCTGCATTTGAATAGCCTGCAGCGGCCATGTTTGGGGAGTGGTCAGACTCCCAAATAAAACTAAACAGTAGTACGTTGTTTTAAGAATTGAGCTACTATACATGCGTAGTAGCTTATTTACGCTATCTACGTACCATTTCTGTATGTAGATTGCGTAAATGCGGTCTTTTGCAACTAACCATGTTTTCTATCTTTAAATTAAAAGTCAGAGAATTAGTTCCATTCATCTGCAGATATACGATAAGCCACCAGCCACTTACAAGGCTTCTCTATTTTGGTGGCCCTAACTCTAAAACTGTCAGAACCCCAACTTTGGGTCATATATCATGTATTTTTAAACTGAGAATCCCGGCAGAGGTCCTCAAGTCTCCAAAATAGCCACTCTGAAACAGCACCCCTGTCAGCTACTATCGCAGACACGCTTTGAAACAAACTCAGAAAATAGAGGTTGCTCAAATCAATTTATAAGGTAATTATTCAGCAGGTGCTGTAAGTAAAGGGGGAATTTACAAAAATACAAAAAAAATTCCCAGCATTCTTGCAACTAACCATAACTTTTTATATTTAAAATAAAAGTCAGAGCATTAGTTACATACATCTGCAGATATATGATAAGTCACCAGCCACTTACAAGGCTTCACTATTTTGGTGGTCCTAACTCTATAACTATCCCAACTTTGGGTAATATATCATGTATTTTTAAATTGAGAGCTCACCCCCGGAAGAGCTCCCCAATTCTCCAAAACAGCTACTCTGAAACAGAGTTAGGACCACCAAAACAGAAACAGAAAAGTGGCTGGTGGCTTATCATATATCTGCAGATGTATGTAACAAATAGAGTGCTGGTGTGTCTTTTTGTGTATGTGTAGATAGAGCTATTTAACTACACACACATCTCGGATCTTTAGCTCCGTTGTATTCCCGGACTTCTGTCCTTAGTCACTGTGATATTGTTCTATATATTATTTAAGGATTTCCAGTTTTTCATTGACAACAGTAACTATGCCTTGCAATATCACCTTTACAATTGCTTTGAACTATGTGGCAGTTATTTTCTCTACATTTCTCATAAGGCTGCCTTCTGTATACTGGACAGCACCCATAGCAAAATGACTTTTTTTGTTTTAGTTTTTGTATATTTTTGTTCAAAATCACTTACTAATGTACTCTGACAGTTTTAGAGTTAGGACCACCAAAATAGAGAAGCCTTGTAAGTTGCTGGCTTATCATATATCTGCAGATGTATGTAACTAATTCTCTGACTTTTATTTTAAATATAGAAAGTTATGGTTAGTTGCTGGGTAGTTACAAGAGCGCTGTTTTTTTTTTGTATATTTGTATTTTTGTAAACGCCCCCTTTCCTTCCAGCACCAGCTGAATAATTACCTTATAAATTGTTTGAGCAACCTCCATTTTCTGTGTTTTCTGTGTGCTAGGATGTAAGTGCTTTCCTCTTGGCGAAGAAATCTTTGTCTTGAGTCACAGAACTGCCACTACTGAAAATGAGACTTTCAACTGGATTCGCCTTTCAACTGCCGCACGATGGTCTGTTGCGAACGATATTTAACCAATATTTAACTTTTAACCAGTTATCAACCCTATTAAAAAAAAACAAAAAAACTCACATCTTATTGTATAGACCGGTTTATGGAATAATATGTAATGCTTTAATAAAAAATAAAAAAATTGATTACATTATTTTTGCATTACAACATCTAGAATCAGATCAGATCAAGGTCACAGGTTTCGCTGTGCTCAGAGCTCCCATACTCACATACAGGTAAAAGCCATTGACCCTACTGTAATGGTAGGTCACAGTAAGTAGTATACACATAGAATTTACCCCCACCTTGCAGGCAAGACGTCTGCATACAACCCAGTAATAGGAAAAACATCCAGTACAAAATTCCATACATAAGTGCAGCCCATGCGCACGAACACATGCAGAGTTTTGCTGGAGTCTAGATCTGGTCCCCTGTTGATACCTGACATTTCTGTAAAATCATACTTCAGAATTACTTCAGTAATAAATTAGAAGCCTCATAGATATATTAGTGTTTTAAGAGTGGAAAAGAGTTATCTGTATGGTAGCGTAGTCGCATAATCAAATAGAATGAATCTACTGCAATGAAAGTAATGCACATTTAAGTCATGCAGTGGTCTGTCATTTCCAAGTGATTTTTTAAGTGTAGACATTAATCTTGCATGGAATCAGGCAAAGAGAAAGCAATGATGCAGATTTTGTACACTGAGTACTTAAAATGACTTTAATGAAGCACAGATAACAATTCAGTGTCAAGGTTAGATTGAATGTTTGTTTCATTCAGCTTTCAAAATAAAATAATTGTGCCTATTTAAGCTAATTTGTATAACCTTGAAATGTCATGAGTTGCCTGGCGTGTTGCTGAAATCAATGAGGTTTCTATATTTTGTTGTTAGGGGGAAAAAGCCTCTTTTTGTGCAGATTTGTGCTTAAACAAATAAGAGAATGCCATTAAGGGCCAGATTTACTAAGCTGTGGGTTTGGAAAAGTGGGGATGTTGCCTATAGCAACCAATCAGATTCTAGATCTCACTTTATTTTTACATACTAGAGAATGTCAGCTAAAATCTGATTGGTTGCTATGGAAAACATCTCCACTTTTTCTAAACCCGCAGCTTAGTGAATGTGGCCCTAAAACTGAACCATAAAACCATACCAAAACACAGCATAAGCTCATCTTGGCTTTTAGTTTAAGGGTGTGCTGGGTACACATTTTGATATATAGGACCTAATTTAGACCTCAGTGCAATTTCCGTATGCATGTTCTGTGAGTTCTGCAAGTCCGCACAAAAAGAAGGGAGTGAATCCTCCTGTCGCTTCCCTTACGTGCACAGAATGCTACCTTAAAATCTCTGTGCGGATCTGCTTACCGCCACACACTTACTTTAATCTGCATGTCTACTGCTTAGCATACAATAGGAGTTCCAAGCAGCTTACAGAAGTCGGGTCCCGTTATCATTTCAGGATCAGGCCCATAGTCTCTTGGCATTCCACTGTGAAAGTGGTACCCCATCTGGTGACTTGCAAAAGTATTCAATACCCCTAACAGTCAGATTTGTCTATATAAAAAATTACACTTTTACAGATTGTTACGGGAAATGGACAGGATCCAGACATGCGCCTTCCAGATGTTACGTTAGTTTTAACTAACGTAGCAACCATCGTGGTGGCCAAGGTGGAAATCATGCAAAGTGTATAATGTGGGTGTCACCAGCCTCTTACGAGCAGATAAGCCTTATGCTAGCGGAAGTCACACTTGTTACACACAAGGGAGGGAAGTGACTCTCCCCTCTTTCATGCGGACAGACAGACCTCTGCACGTACGGAACACATGTGAGGGTCTGGATCCGGTCCAATGTATTTATTGTAGACTAGTAGTTTCTTAAAGTCAATTTTCAAACTCATAAATCATTATTTGTTCACACATTTTTGGAAGAAGAAAACTGAAAAAAAAGCAGTTTAATTGCTCAACTTTCTAAAAAGTTTTCTAGTATTAGCCACATTTCCAAAGCTACTATAACAGGTAGGAGAAAGCTACTTTCTCTGCCAATGGCCAGCTAAAGTACAGTTGTGCTCAGGTAAAGCTCTCTCAAAATCAGGGAAAATATGGCCATAAATGGTGGGAAACTGCAAGCATGGCTGCTGACTTGCTGGGGAAAATTGAATAGAGCTTCAGAAATTATTAAACCTTTGTTTACTTAACAATTAGATGCTAACAACTTCCTACAGAGATCAAACAATAAGTGAGGTCAGCTTTAGTAGCTGTTAAACGCAAAAGGCAGAACAAGCATACACAACATACATTCAAAAAAAGACACCAGACAACTGTTATGGATTTAAAATAGGGGGCATAGTTTATTAATTGATAAGATTGAAAGACTATTATTTTAGATAAGAAGAAAAAGGTGGCGGCTCTATTTGGTGGGAGGTCAGCTAAAAGGTACGCAACTGAGATGACGGAGAGCAGGAACCCTCTGCCCTCGGCGCTCCGGAGAATATGGCCAACCAGAACACACTCGTATCATCCGTGCACACCCCGACGGGCACCGGGGCGGCAAACCGGGATGCTAGCCGGCAGGCATAGCATCCTTGCTTCGCATCAAAGGGTGTGCCTATCCTGAACCATACCTCAGCACTGGGCTAGCACCATAAATTGCTGACCGCCCCACCAATACCGCCACCACTAAGCCCCAACTGAAATAGAAACACATGTTAATAAATTCTATGGGGGAAAAAGGGAGGGAAGGCAGAAAATCACAGGAAGAAGGCTGAAACAAGATGGCTGCCTTCTTATATACCCCTATTAAGCCCACCCCCTATGAGTAACTATTTCCCACCCCTGACTAAACGTTAATCCTATCATGTCTGCTATGTATGCCTGCCAGCCTGTCGTTTATACTCCCTTGTGCCTAATACAGGCACTTACTCCCTTTAAGTGGTAAATAAACAAACCTTTAATGATTTACTAATAGATTGCAATCTAACTTTCTTACCATGTCGCAAAATGAGCATCTTATCATGAAAAGTTGTATATGAGCTCCACTGTATGTCCATCCCAATTTTGTAACATATGCCAACCACAATATACCTTCAATTGTTTAAAAATGCTATATGTTACATGGTATTTTTGTGGTTTATGTAATGTATGATAGTAATTATGTAGTAAGGGAACATAAGGAGAGTGAAGGTTATGTGTGATTAAAGATGCAGAGTATATGTGATAAGGGAGGGAATCTATTTGAGACATAGGGCTCTATTTACTAACTTCATTTCCGGGTGATAATGGCTGTTTCAATACTAAAACGCTCATTATCACCTGAAAATGAACATTTTAAAATTTACTAAACTGCATTCGCCATGGAAATCTGCTGTTTCCATAGCGATGCAGAAACACTTCATGAGGCTTCGGCAGCCCGTTGATCTTAACGGGTGCCGAAGCAGTATTAAAAGTTACTATCCCTCACTGCCGAAATTTTGATTCAGCAGTGAAGGAAAAAATAACGCCATCTGAGGATGGCGTTATTGACTTCATGCCAGCATTCTCCCCATATTCCCCCCTTTTCCTTCCCTCTAATAGCCGTTATTAGGGGGAGGAAAAGTGGGGTACGTGTGGGGAGACCGCTGGTATGAAGGAGGATGCGATCATGTAAAAAAAAAAAGTAAAAAAAAATTATTATTTTTTTTTTACTTAAAAAAATAAAGATAAACATTAAAACGTTTATAACAGTAAAAAAAAAAAGACTAAACTTACCTGTCCGGCAGACGCATCCGACTTAGAAGACTCCGGCCCAGATATGAAGACCCTGCGCATGCGCAGTGGTTTTTCATATTTGGGCTGAAAATTTTCTAAGTGCGGCTGTGAAGTCTCTGCGCATGCGCAGGCACTTCATTCGATATATTTATATATTTTTTTGTAAATATAGCCCATAATATGTATAAAAATGAGAGGGTGGGGGAAAATAGAATGCAAGACCAGAAAATACGTTCTAATCATAAAGAACATCTTCATACCTGTGCCTGACATATATTTCAAAAGTTGATGAGTATGATGTTGGTTCTATTGTATATATTGTAGTATTTTGATGTTAACCAAAAAAACACACACACGTATACAGTACAAAAAACTCAGGAAGTCCAAACCAGACAGCATATTTATTACATGTTATAGAACATCCACAGGAAGGATAAATCTGTAGCATGTTTATCTCTAACCTAAGGGCCGGATCCAGACTTCGGTAAGATAGGGGACTTACGTATGTCACTAACAAGAATTTCAACTGGAATGCAGTACACCACACACATACCATGCACTTGAGATATGCATGGTTGGTGGGCTTTGATATTTAAATTGTATGGTAAGGTCTTGGATAAGCTCTTACATACTATCCAGTATGCTGCCCACTCAATGTTGCGAGTGGAATAATTAAGGGCGCCTTTGGTACTCTTAAATCTAATCCGCATGTAGGAGAGCAGGGAAGGCTTTTTTGTGTGTATAAAATTTGGTCACAGATTTCTGGCACCCCTCAGTTAGGCTCTCTACTCTTATTTAATATTTGTGGTGGAAAACCATATTTTGCTTTTGTTTTTCTGTTTTTAGTTAAATGGGTATTTAGGACCAAATCCAGCTTGTCCAGCTCATGTTAGTTAATTTCCATAGTATCTGAACAACTATTACTTGAGATGTGCAAACATAAAAACTATGTGTATTGATAACTTGTACCAAACAAAATAATAATATTTGTAGTGTAGTAACCCAGGATTATAGTTACATTAAGCACAATGTTAACCAGAGGGGAGTGACTTTGTAACATCTACTACAAAATTTAGCAGTATTAATATTAAAGCATATTTAAGATAAAATATAGCTTGAAATGCCATAAGAGAGACACATAAGAGGGAAGAGAGAGAGAGAGAGAGAGAGAGAGAGAGAGGTGGCACACAGCAAAAATTATTTAAAATATCAGAACACAAATCATATTGTTTAGGATTTTGAATGTGCAAAGGTGGAAACATCTGAAAAAAAACACACAAATTTAGACACATTAAGAGAGATGGAGAGGAGGGGAGAGAGAGAGAGAGAGAGATAGAGAGAGATAGAGAGAGATAGAGAGAGAGCACGTTAAGGGTAGAGGAAAAATGAGAGATAGAGAAAGTGGGTTGGGGAAAGGAATAATGTGAAAGAGACCAGTGTAAGCACTTGTTAGAATGAGTTCTGTTTTTGCAGTAATATATCCTAAACAATCGTATAACAGGTCAACAATAATTTCTTTATAAGATTGCAAAGCAATATAGCGATGCATGTATGTATATAATTGCAAATATTTATGTTTATTCATTTTTAGCATACTTCTAAGAAAAAAACTGCTACATAAATGAAAGCATACTTTACCATTTGTTTGATGTATGACACGCAAGGGCATTAATCAAAGAATCTCTTTATTCTGTCCTGTTGGTTAGATAAGACAGCAATCACACATCCAAATCTTTGCCCATGAGATGTATTTATTAATAAGTCTAAAATTCCCTGTTTGGCGAATAAACTGCGTAGAAAGTCACAGGAATGAGTCCTATGTCTCTCACATGAGAATAAAATAAGCACCTTTGAAGAACAGGCCCAGTAGATTTTACCATAGTTGAATATTAAGCAAATACTTACAAAATAATCACATTCTAAAGAGATGCATCATTATTACGATTCCCTTGAGCAAATATTAAACTTTTCCCTAATATTCATGAATTCATAATAAAATTCTGATAAAACACCAGGTTTTTGTCATTTGATTAATTAGATGTCTAGCTAGAAAAGGAAAGCAGG
>WWET01000255.1:110237-123221 GCA_011038615.1 Limnodynastes dumerilii | reverse complement strand
AGGAATGAGAAAAAAAATTAATAAAATAAAACCATTTGGCCTACATATGTGAAATGTAGAACAGTGAAAAATTGATAGGAAATATAATCTCCATGACCAATATGCTCTGAGAAATATGCCACAGAAAGTCATATTTCACCAAGTTTCCTTTTCCAAGAGTTATAAAGAACAAGAAAGTTTTAAGCTCTTTTGTGAACAGTTACCTTATTTCTTATATAAAAGTTGGTCATGAGTCATTAATTATTGCTGCACTGGGCAGATAATATGACTGAATCTTTCCTTTTTCACTTCTAAAGAGCTGCAAGAATGTTAGGAATGTCAAAGGTTCAACTAATGCTGCTATAGAATCTTAATAATTACTTGAAATTATGTTCTGCTGCATATTGTAGATGAAACGTCTGCACAAGCCTTTATAATATTAAAACATGTACAAAGACGCGAACCAATATGCCGTCATGCACTTATAAATCAGGGGAAAAGTGTGGATGAATTTCATGTTCTATGCATGCCCCAGGTATATTTCAGGCAGAAGCACAAAGCCGATATGATGAATAACAGTTATATAGGACTGAGTCCAGACTTTGTAGATCTGTATTATGTCTTCTGTGAAGGCTAGCATAGGCCACTCCCCTCCCCGAGTTTCCAATAATACACCAAATCTAACAGTTCTATAGAACAGCTTGTGACAGGCTTTCAGCAATGCATTCAGGTCCCTTGCACTATTAACCTTTCTGTTTTGACACTGTGCTGGCTGTAGAATATACCAGACCAGATTGTGTTTGTGCTGCTCTGTAGAATTCGTTGTTGCTATAGTCATTGTAAATATCTTGTTTGTTATTACATTTTGACCTTGCACTTTGAAGACTTGGGGATAATTTAGAATTTATTAGTATGTGTAAACCAATGCAATTGTAAGCAAAACCTTTTTTCCAATGTGAGGGGTGCATTTCTTATTTATTTGCATGCAGAGAAAATACTTTCCATTTGCACTTAGAACTGTCATACTTCAAGGCTTTATATTGAATATTTAAATCTATGTTTAAGTAAATTAAAGTTGAGCTAAGTAACTTCACATCTCAACTCTAATTCTGTTTTAACAGTTTAAATGTGCTTTCCCTAGCAGGTCAGCATGGTTTTGTTCAGGTCTACACTTGCAGCTATGCTTGCACTGCCCTTACTCTCCACTCTATGGGGCTGATCCAGAGTTTTAGCCAAGTGGAAAAAAAGACCAGTGTTTAAAAATGTGTGTGCTCCATCCAGAGATCTGACTGTAGTAACTGTGGATAGGTCATACTGAAGGGTGTGGGTCCCCGGAAAGAACGGCCCTATTTTGAAAGGGGCGTTTTCTCCCAGCCAGTTTGAAACTGGCATATGAGAATAGCAATTGATCCACGGAGCACCGAACATGGTGCCCTGAAAGGTAAGGCTAAAAACTACCCCAACCCATCCCCTAATTCTAACCCTAACCCTCCCCTCCTATTACCCTAACCCTCCCTTCCCCACAGCCTGACCCTAACACTCCCTTCCCCACAACCTGACCTAACCCTCCCTTTTGTTTCCGAAAAGGAATGGGTGAGTATGCCGACCCATTCTAAAATAAAGTTTCTAAAATGGAGGGGTATTCGAAATAGTGACATCCGAAAAGGAAGACTGGGGACTGCAACCGCATACTGAAAATGTACACACATTTGAAACATGCAAATGGATATGAAAAAAGTAGCTGGAAATGCCAGATATTGTCAATGAAATAATATGTTCTTTTTTCCATAATTTATCATTTACTCTTGCTTTACAGTTGTGTCCATAATTTCTCAATAAGAATGGAAAATACAAAGTGCATTATTAAACTATACACACGTATACAGCACAAAATACTCAACCATGAATTGATTTCCAAAATAATAAAATATGTACTTTCCCGATTATTTATTCTCTAAACATTTGTTCCACAGGTATCATGTAATCATTTCATGTTAATTACTTCTTACAAGATATAATTGGTGAAAGAAAATTACTTTAAGCCAAACAGAAAATAACAGATCCTCCTGAGCATTGTGATATTTTCAGAAGACAAGATTACAAATATTAGTCAATTATAACGCTTCTATTTAATGTTTGGAAAACAGCCAATTACAAGGTGACACATTACAATTTCAAACGGTATTCCCGGTGATAATGATGTAATCTCAGAATTAGCATATTACATTTTTGTCATCAGAAACAAATTATGTTGGTAACTGCCAAATAAAACAGATGATAGTTTAGATTGCCCTCACGCTGGATTATACTCTACTTCAGGATTGAGCAACAAGAAACATTTTTTATTTAATAGTATACAACTCTATTCATGCTTTAAAATATATAGTAAATCTAGACAGGTACCGGTTGATTTTCTTTTCAAATTAAAATATTAGCCCATAAATGGGGAGAATTCAATAGTTGCATTTGCAAAAATTTAAATATATATACATTTATTTCTAAAGAGTAATGACTGACGAAGAAATCTATTTTTCTCTAATCTAGTGGAGCCTACTTATGAGGCATATAAAGGCAAAAGCACCTGATAGATGACACCTAATAGATATGTTGTTCTTATGCATGACAAATCATTGTCCAAATAGCCCAAGGAATTAACCATTATTAAAGATTATACATAACAAATGATGCTAATAAATCCAGGATAGTCACGGAAGTCCCAAATCATACACAATTAAGGATTAGAAGACTCTGGAACACTGTGACGTAAACAGAACATTGTGCATGGTCTTCTATCCTGTACTGATTTTTATGAAATATATAAACTTTAAATTATAGCAAATGGAATCATTTAAGAAATTGTCAGGATATTGTAAAATGTGCATTTTAATATTTGCACAAAAAGGGACAAAGAGAAGAATACAGCAGCAAGTTTTTGCATAACCAAGGATTCTGATGTTAGAGCAGTATCAATTCACATAATAAAACTTCTAGAACTAATACACCAGCCTATAGCAACCCTTGTTCATGTTCCATGCTCTTCAATAATAAGCACCTTCAGAACTTGCCATACAGTCTCTAGGTATTCTGGAGAAGTCATGGTTGAATGAATGTGCTAGAAGCAGACAAAATGTAAGAGAAAGTCCAAAAATACAGAAAACAAACCACATCAATACTGCTAACTTTGAGAATGACCAATAGGCAACATCCAAATATAGACGCCAATCATTAGTCAGTTACTAGGGTCAGCCAATGATTAAGGCAAGTCATATAAACAGCACAAGGACAAATGCAAGCAGTAGTGATTATAAAGTCTATGGGTAAAAGCAGAGAAGTTAAAGAGAACAGCACACAGGTGCAGACTATACTACCACCATTAGCAACTTAAAGGGCCCAGGAAAATAATTTAAAGGCAGGGCTAAATGAAAATTAAATGGGATTAGCAACAATAAAGAAATTTAATATGATCAGTGGAAATACAGTGGGTGTACTTTGAAATGCAAAATCTATTGACTAGCATTTCACAATACAACAAAGGAATTTATAGTAACTGCTATGCCATACAGGTAACTTAGTTACCACCACCCAAAACAGAGAACATTCTTCAGACACAAACACAAAGGGGACATCTTAGTGATAACTACCCAACACAGAGACCATTCTAAGGATCTCCATTCTATTCTATAGTATCTTAAAGATTTTCACCCATCGCTGTAAACATACTAGATATCTTCAAACAAAGGATTGAGTGGCCAGTTTACTGGGAAAATTCTCCAAGTTTTATCAAAATTCTAATGGAAAAAGTTTTGCTCTTTTCTTCACTTTATTTTTGCATCCTCCTTACTCTAAACAGCTGATGAGTACCAAAAAGCAACTAAGAATACTTCAAACATTCTACTCATCTAGGTATTAAATGACACTAAGAGTCTCAAAACAACAAGGAACAGATTTAATACAGGTTCTAACAAGGGTAATTATATCTACAACTCTACAACTCCCCATTCTTTTTTTTTTTTTAACAAGCTTTAGTTAATATATTCTAACAAATAACAAATGATTTAAAAGAAATGAGAAATGTTAAAATCATTATATATATATATATGTGTGTGTGTGTGTGTGTGTGTGTGTGTGTGTTGGGATAAGTCTAAAAGCTTTTAGGTTTCTTCATTTAGAGCTGTTAGAATACATTATTAAAAATAAACTGTCAAATGTGTCCTCTAAATGTTATTCATTCCCTGTAGTTTGTTATTTTCTGTTTCTACAAAAACTACCACACTACTATATAATGGAGTTGTTTAACAAAATAGTATTTTATTGACAATTTATATTTAGGGACCACTGTAACTTTTATACCATTTCAGAAAGCCATGGTAAACATAAAATATTTCTTTTCATTATTTTCATTTTGATTTGGTCATAGCACCTGCTTGAGACTTTTGCAATACCTCACAAAATATAAATGATGCTTACTGATTGTATTTTATTGTTTTTCAGTTTTATAACTTTATAAAGCAATGTGCTTTCTTTTTAACATCCTCATCTTTACTCAGACATTTGAACTTCAATTTCTTGTGCAAATGATGTTGGCGAACAGTTGTTAGTAAAAAAAAGTATATGCTGTATTTATTTGCTTTTGAGTATTGCAAAAATCTGATTATTCTACATGGACGTGAGGATTTTGAGACTCAAATAGTCACAGTATTTTTCTCTCATTATGCTATTTGGTTTGCTATTTGGTTTACTTTACTTCATACACCAAGTTTAGTTTCTGATGACTAACATTATGGAAATATTATAAAATGGATTCTAGTAAACTGAGAACTTGGGTCTTTCAATTTGCAATATAATACTATATAATACTATAGTCAAATAAAATAAAATGGTTAAATCACAACGACGTGGCCTGAAGTTGACTGAAATCCCATGTAATTATGGATGTAGAAAAACTTGTGTGAGAAGGTCAAACTACTTATTTCTAGTATCAACAAACAAGAGATGGTATAAGGGCAACTACTACTTTTGGGCTTGAACCAGTCTGGCGTATCATATCTCTGTTGCTCTTCACACTGCTCATGCCCAGAAAAAATTTACAAACAGTTATAATAATCCAAATCCAAATACAACTGACTGCTGCATATGCCTGAAATTGAGTTCTGTGGGAAGGAAAAGGTGGACAAAAATAATCCATTAACAATAAGGAAACACGCAAGTAGGCCCCATACAAACCCAATAACCAGAATACACATACTTTACAGGGCAAATAACTACAGTGCTTGTGTAAATCAAAGAAGCTGATAATGGCCGACACTCCACAGTCTTTCGTGGACAATTGTGTTAAAATTTTACCTACTGGACAATAATTGTATGGGAATACTGCTAATTGTGTTAAGTGAATTTATTTATTTTCATAAAATGTTTTTTATTTAAATTTATTTGACAATAATTTTATTCTAGTCAATATGTTTAGTTGTTAATTAGGTACTCGCATGAGCATAACCCCATTTTAATGATTTATTACTATACTAACTACTCTGCACTTTATGGACATAAATATTTGGACATATCTGTATTTAGTTTCTGCGTACCGATACAGAACTACAGTTGCACCTAGGCCTGCCATTATGTGTGCAGGGAATGCAGGATATATTCATTTTTCCATTTCAATATGGATCACTCCCTGCACTTATACCATAGTAGAATCTGCTATAACCAGAAATTATACAAGTACTATTACTCTTTTCTGTCTATCAAATTTTCATAGATTATTCTACAAGCCAATGCTGAAGGCATTTTATCAAGCTGTTCTCATTCTTGTTTTCCTGTGTGTTCTGTCTTCCTTCTGGTGCAACCAAAATCAGTTATTTATTTAAACACAAGAGAGGTTGTTCCTCCTATTCAGTGTATTCGTGAGTTATCCAGCTTTGCCTGGTCCAGTTGTTGAACTTTAATAATATTTAGTTTTTATGTTTTGACTGTCTTCAAACTATTTTTACGGTTTTCATGTCTATGCTTAGATGCAGAAGCAAAGTGCAAAGTATGTCATCTTTAGTAGTGGATGAAAATGAATAGAGAGATGTTCCACCAAAGAGGATCTTTCTTCCCTTTAGTATGGTTTGAAATTTGAATTTCAAACCATACTAAATATTACATATTAGTATGGTGGCAAACAAGTTCTGGTATTTGCACAAAAATGTTATTTTCAGTAATATTGGACTGAATTCACAGTGAATAAGCTCCGGTTTCTTAAGTGTGGTCTTTTAAGAAATGATCTACTACGCATATGTAGTAGGGGCCGGATTCACACCTAAGAAGCAGTCTTAGCAGTTCTAGCACTACTAGAAGCACTTCTTAGGTGCGTATCTGTAGTAAAGGACCTACTGCGCATGCGTAGGTCCAGTTCGGTACGTAGATTTTAGGTAAAAGAGGTGGCGTAATGCCGCCCCAAGGAGGGTTTGGGTAAAAGTGGGAGGAGGCAGGTATTTAGATTACCCGGGGAGGGTGTGGGGGAGGTGCGTAGCGGCAATGTTCATGTGCAGATAGTTAAGGTAGCCCTATGGCACTCGTAAGTTCCATAAGGTACCTAAAAAGGGAGACAGGATGGAGACAGGACGGATGAGTTAGGTGCGGGTCTGTCCACACCTAACTCACACTGGATCTGTGAATCCGGTCCTAGGTCATTTACTCAATCTACGTACCATTCAAAGACCACAAGTGGTTATTTAAGAGGGAAGGCATGGCAGCCTCTGTCCACTTAAGAAGAATGGATGCTTTAAATTTGTTGTCAATCCCCGCTAAGAAACTCTGTTTTCCGAAATTGGGACATCCGAAAGTCCCTTTTCAGATGTCCCTATTTCGAATAAAGCAGAGTTTCTATTTTTTTTTTCATGAATGGGTAAGTATGCCGTTCGGAGCTTTCGGTGCCTCATCGAGACATAGCAATCGAAATCCCAGCTAGTTCGCAACTGTACTGGGTACCAGAGCCCCACACCCCTTTAAATTAGCTGAGGAGAGCATGGAATATAAGGAAAATACAAATTATTACGTAAGGAAGCCCTATGGTCCTTATTAGTGCCACAAGCATCCTAAAAACAAGGCCGTGTTGCGGGGCAGAACAGGTGAGTTAGGTGTAGATACGGCCGCACCTAACTCATTCTTGCCTGTAAATACGGTCCATTGTTTCTATGGATTACTTTTATGATGGCTTCACCAAATAAACATTTATAATAGCAAAACCTAACAGTGTCACTGTTATACTGGGATGAATATTATCTTTTAAGTACAGCTTCCTGTTTTTCTTTTTTGTTTGTATACTTCAATGTAAATAAAATTACTTTTTCTAAAAGCTTTCTATTGGTAAGGTTTCTTATAGTTTTTTTTTTAAAAAAAGACAACAAATAAGATCTAAAACTGACACCATAAAACAATCTGGTCTATTTGTTATGCCATAACATGTGTGGTAAAAAACAAACAAAAAACACAATTGCCATAAGTACTTCTACACTCATATTTCAAATGAATAGTAATTTGCTAATATTTTGGTGAAAAAATGAAATGTTTAAATAATGAACCCATTCAAATTTAAATGAAATGTTCCATTAATTAATATTTGACTCAGATGGTAGGATGTGGAAAATTATTATAAATAAATCCTAAAGAGATTGGAAGTCCAAACCTAAATGCCATACTTTTTTCAGTTCCTCAAAATTAGTATTTTATTATGTAGGAATAAAGCAAAAAATCTAGTGCATTAAAGATGTATATAACATGCTTTATTAAGCACATTTAAAATGAAATACCATAAAAATAGCATACAGGTGACATTAGAAGACACCCACCCCCCAGCAGCATTCTCTTCTGTGTACCAAGATTTCTCTAAGATGGTAAATGTCTGGATGAAGGCATCCTATTCCAGGGATCTTTTTATAGATGGTGTTAGCTGGTCCGGAGACAGAAAACTGCAGAAAGTGTGGAGGAGATCTGCAGAAGTGCTGTACTTACTTACAGGGGTGCAACTATAGTTGGTGCTGGGGGTCCAGTTGCTATGAGGCAACCATCCCCCCTGCACTCACCTTTAATCTAATCCACCCTATTAGCAGCTCCCCTGCAGCCCTGCTGAAGAAACAGTCCTCACATGCCATTGCTGAAGCTACACACAAGGTAAGAAAGATCACAGATCCCTAGCGACTGTTAGGGACCCTGTGGCCCACCCATAGGTGGATTCTGGTAGCCCAGAAACACCCTCAAAATGATTATTTAATAAAAAACAAAACAAAAAAACTCCCATTAACTTGAAAAGAAGGCGTGGCTTTGTGTGTGCCATAAAAAGAGGTGTGGCTTCATTGGTTTTTTTTTTACCTAGACAGACATAGGGCATTTACCATAACAAGGGAGCAAGTTTCCCCAAACATTTCACAAGAAGTGATAGTGTGAGGGGTCCATGTCCATCAGTGTAACACAAAGACAGAGGTTCCCATAGTCATGCACATAGGCAACTATAGTACCTCACACTGGACCAACAATGTTGATGAAGTTGTACTCATAATTACTCTAAGCAGACACTATTCTTTCACTCATACAAGTGCTAAGAGCTATTAACCCTTAGGTCCAGATTTACTAAGCTGCAGATGTTGACTTTAGCAACCAATTAGATTCTAGCTTTCACTTTCTTTTTACATTATAGAAAATGTAAGCTAGAATCTGATTAGTTGCTACGGGCAACAACTCCACTTTTCCAAACCCTTAACTTAGCTTAGTAAATCTAGCCCTTAGTCTGCTAAAAAGTACTAGGAATATACTGGTTAATAGCATTTTTTATATTACTCACCCTGCAGCACAAGTCCTGTTCACACTTTTTCCTCTTTATTTATACAATTGTTTGTTTTTTTTAAACATTTTACAAAATATAGAATTTATATATTCACTGTGGAAGGGACCATAGATATTGTCATTTCATATGTTATATAACAATAGTAATACGGGAGAATACATCTGACAAATGTCACAAAGTAGAGAGTGGGATACTAGACAATATATGGTAGCATGTACCAACCAACATCAATCTTGTGAGTTGTGAGGTGGTCCAATTTGACTATAAATGACTGGAAATGAATGTTATTCATATTAATAATGCTATAGGAGCAAAAATACATAAAAATGGCTTGATTTTAGCATTTTTTTTAGTGATTTAAAATAAAATACAAATCCAAAACCAAAACACGATGAAAATTTAGAATGAAAACTAAAACCAAAACACGGGGGTCAACGCTCATGTCTAGTTACAAGCCTACTAGTAAGTATTAAATGGAATGAGAGATCTATCTATGCTGCACCATCATCAGAATCATTAATTGATATGTATGCATGTGAGATGGCCTTGCTTATAGTGATAGACATAATAGATCATGGATAATTGTTCTAGTTAAGATTCTTATTGCATAATTTAAACTGCTTTTAGTGCGCATAATTTATATAAGTAAACTATTACTATAGTGTAATTTAAAACACAAGTAGTTTGTGTGTATCAACATGATTACAGTTTGTTCTTCCAGACAAGCAGATAACGCATATAGTACATTGATTTGAATGACATGCATCGATGTTAATAAAACGGTCACATACTGTGTTACATCAGCTTTTAAATATTACATTAGTTTAGAATAATACATCAATTTAAAATGACATGCATCAATTTTAATGCTGATTATAAAAAAACAAGATAAAAATGCATAAGAATGGAATAATTGATAAAAACCGGAGATGAATCTATATTGATTGGCCATAAATAACTTAAAACTGGATCCAAACCAAGAGAAACATACAAGAAAAGGAAGACTAAGGTTAGTGATAATGTAAACTACAGCAAGTTGCCTATGAATACTATAAAATGCTATGTAATCAAATTGTGTGGCCCCAGCTTCAGATGTCAGCAGCAAATCAAGAGCAAAAACCCTATAAAATGCAATTATTAACTTTGTATTAACATCACAATGAAAGCAATTCACTACAAGCTTTGCATTCAAATACAAATGACACAATAACTCATCAACCATAATGACACTTAATTGCTATTTTATCCTTCAGCACTCTGAGTGTTTCTTATTGTTTTTCTTTTAAACTATATTGAATATATTAATCAAAGTCCTTTGTTTCATCAGGATGAACAGGATGTGCACCTACTGACTACATCACATTTTTACACATTTTAGTGTTCAAGTCGGTATGTGTAAAATATGTTGATGTATAACAATTTTTTCTAAAAGTATTTTGTCTCACCATCTTATTTTAGATTACTGAATACAAAAATTATACACTGAGTACTCTTAAAACCAATATCTCAGTGATATGGATCACAGCAATGTAAAGCAGGGAATGGAGTCACAATGCCCCAATTAGCATTTTCTTGCATCAAGCTCTGGCCACAAAAATTCCCTGCTGCGAACCAAGAAGGTTGCACAGATATGACCTGTAATTTAGGAGTTCAGCACCACGAGAAAAAAGACATGTAAGCAGAGTAAGGTCAAAGAATTATTTAGGCATGCTATTCTACAATTCTTATCTTATACATATATAGATATATAGGACTGGATCCTGAACTAATAGCAAAAATATGGATGGGTTCCTGTTATGAGACTGACACACTGAGGTGCGGAGTCTAACTACCGGGTTGTGTTTTCCAGAGCCCCTGAAGGTGGGGAAGAACTTTGCTGCGCCCCAGTAGCAGGTCGTGGCCCTCAGTGGACAATCCCAGGCTAGGTTGAGGGACAAGGAAACCAGGAGATGATAAATTTCCACGCAGACAAAAAAGGAAGTAGATTAGTAAACAAGGTAGATACAGAAGGGTGAGACTGCAACATATAGAGCATGCAGGCTGGCGTGCAGGTGAGTAACCACAAGATGGTGAAACTGCACTATATTGATCAGACAAGCTGGCGTGCAGGCGAGCAAAAAGTAGAGATGAGCAGTTCGGATTCCATGAAATCTGACACATTCTAACTTTGGGGTTCCGCACCTTGCATGCATAAGTGACCTAACATACCTAACTCTAGATCCAGTCCTTAATCATGATGGTTACTGTCTGTGCTCCAAGTTCTTGTCACAAGGCATTGCAGAACCATGTTTGTGACACTTACCTGGCCATAACCCTGCCTTATCTTGTTTGCACATAAAGGTAAACATGCTTGGCATGTATAAAGTACGCACGGAGATCAGTCGTGCCCCACAAACAAAACTGCTGCATGTATGGAAACAATATCTGTACGTTCAGTGTTCTGATGTGTATCCCAGGGTTCTGGAAATGCGCAGTATTGAACCACAGCCGGTTTATGTGCACTGCGTGCGTAAAACAGCTGTTCTTTGTTCAGGATCTTTAGACACATACGTACAATATATATAAATGACTGTGGAGGCGTGGTGGCATGGCTAGACAGTCAAACAGGACAAGACAGCTAAGAATAGGAGTTGAGAGGGGAGTTTGCTTCTGACAAGATGAAGAATTAATGTCCATTTAGTGACTAATATCCGATTGGAGGTAGAGAGAAACGTTGGTGAAAACAAAGGGGAAATAAATTGATATTTTCAATACTTGGAGGGGAGTAAACATGGATTAAAGACTGTAGAATATGTCAAATGGACTATTTGTAAACCACAATCCTTCTTGTAACTAAACGATGAGAGAAGGAACAAGAACATGACAAGGTGAAGGCAATGTTCTATATGGGGTTATGGGGGATATATAGATATGGATGTGGTTCCCCGGTTAGAACGGCCCTATTTTAATAGGGCCGTTCTCTCCCCGCCAGTTTCGAACTGGCTGGAATTTCGATAGCATATGCCTTAAGGAGGCATTGCAATTGATCTTTCAGTGCTCCGAAATGGTAAGAAAAAATAGTCCCCCCACTCCTTTCCCTAATTCTAACCCTAACCCTCTCCATTCACTATCCTAACCCTAACTTCCTGGCAGCCTGACCCTAACTCTCCCTTCCTTGCAGCCTGACCCTAACCCACCATTTCTCGCCGCCTGACCCTAACCCTCCCTCCCCTGCAGCCTGACCCTAACCCTCCATCTACCGCAGCCTGACCCTAACCCTCCATTAATCGCAACCTGACCCTAACCCTCCCACCTCTGCAGCCTGACCCTAACCCTCCATCTACCGCAGTCTGACCCTAATCCTCCCTTTCCTGCAGCCTGACCCTAACCCTCCCTCCCCTGCAGCCTGATCCTAATCCTACCTACCCCGCATAGAGAAGTTGCTCACCTTAGATAACGGCGTAGAAGCGGCGGTGGCGGAGGAGGGATATCAGCGGCAGCGGTATTTCCGAAGGAGAATGGGTAAACGGCACACTCACCCATTCTAAAAAAAAGTAGAAAAAGGTAATTATTCGAAATAGGGACATCCAAAAAGGATCTTTTCAGATGTCCCTGTTTTCGGAAATGGGACATTCTTTACAGGGATTGCAACCGTACATTTTTTCTTCACTCCCCTGATGATGGTGCATGGACACGCACCGAAACAGCAGCTGTCGGGATACTTCTCCTACTAAACGGGACATGCAAGACCGTTCTTTGCCTCTCAGTGCCTATTGTTTTACAGGAAACTGCCTTTACCAGTATTGATTAACAGTGACTGTTTGTTCTTTTGGCTGCCTTGCTTATTCAGTTCCTGGACACTTGACATTTTTTCCTACTTTGGTATACGGCATTTTGTAGCTCCTACAGCCTCCTCCGGACAGACACACGTCAGTCCGTTTGTCCCCCCCGTTTTTCTTGTTTTTTCCCTGTTTTTCACGGAGGTGTTCCTTCATTGGTTACACTACTTGTTGGTCTCTATATCACATTAAATCACCCATTTTTCTCATTACCTGTTGGTCTCGTTTATTTGGATGCTGGCTTTTGGTAATATTTGCTATTACCTTATTTTGCATATCTACTCCTAGTGCCGTGCATCTCTTGTTGTTACATAATTTTTTCAGTGTGTGCGGGTCCTTCTCTCCTAAAAAAATTTTTTTTTG
>WWET01000255.1:98981-110024 GCA_011038615.1 Limnodynastes dumerilii | reverse complement strand
TTGTTGGGGGGGGGAGATTTCTACATATATATATATATATATATATATATATAACTTAAAGCCCTTATTTCATGAATTATTATTTTATCAGTTATGTGTATTGCTTGTTATTTGCACAATGCAGTTTATAAGCATTTTTAAGGCATATGGGTTTCTTCACATAAATATTCAGTGCGATCAGAGATTTTTCAGATTTTCTTTTTGTATGCCATTGGTTAGATGATATGATGATGAAACATATATTGACGTATAGCAACAAACAGACGATTAGACTTTTTAAAGATTTAATAATATATAGATAGAATTGAATATATTTAAATGTGTATGATGTCTTTAATACTGTTTGTAGATGCTAAAAAAACATTCTATTCAACATTGTTTTAAGCATTCTGCCTTGAATTGGAAAATCAAAAGGCAGCTGTAGTTTATTGAGAACTAACCTTGGCTAAAGAGTGATAAACTTTATCTCCTTTTGATTAATCTAGCAGTGCCACTTAGGTGTTGACTATAATGAATAATCATCCATCATTTTAAATTGCTTTTTAGAGCAAGGCTACAATATGATCTGGTTTTAGCACTATGTTGTATTTGACCTATAGTAGGGTGGACAGTCTGAATTATAAATTCTAATTCTTGAAATGTGTTTAAGTTAAAATAATCTTAGTTAAATCATTACTTCACTGACCATGAGGCTATTATTAACTATAGCATCTAATCATAATAACACAGACCATATAGACAAATTATCACAGACTAAAATCCAGAGCAATTTGCTCTAAATTATTGTTATTTTAAAATAAACTAAAAAAAATAATTCTTTGTGCAATTAATATATTAATAAAATGGGAAAACGAATATATGTATTATGTTTTCTCATAATTGGCTGGCTGACATCTTTTATTATGTGAGTGAGCTGGGAAAATGCTATGTAAAAAACATAATTTTATATGATAGTAATACAACTTAAATACTTAAATGAACAAGTGTGGGTTCCCGTTGCTACAATATAATCAATGCATATATTAAAAGAAAGGAATGAAAATTAAATATGTGAAAATGATGAATGACTTTAATCAAATAAATCAACAGGTTGTCATGTCAACCTTCATAAACCCATAAACAAGTTAATAAATAAATCCATTATGTGAATAAATGATTTAGATAAGTAGTCCTAAATAGAATCCAAAAGTGGGTAGGAGTCCAATATTAAAAAATTATAATAATTGTTTCAAAGTTCTTTAATAGGCCATGGTCCAAGATTAAGTAGTTCCTTTCAACAAAAATCCTTCATCCCCTATAGTCTTTAACTTTCCATAAATAGGTTCCTCAAGGATAATAAAAAAAGAAAGTAAGAAATTAATCAATCAATATTTATTAAGCACTCAAAATAGAAAGCATATAAATTTTCACACAGTGCCCAAAAAAGTTGAAAAATTAAGAAAAAAACATGAAGAAAAAACATGAGAAAAATATATCTATTAAGGAGTGAATAATATAGAAAGCACAAAGGAGCCACCAATTCCCAACGGATGTATTCAGCATTCACTCTGGTTCAGGGGTTTGTTGGATCAGGCTACCAATGAGGGTTACTACTGGTGTCCTCAACCTTCTAGGACCCTGCAGCCAAGTCTAACCCTATTATTAGGGTCTCCTAGTTAGACTCTGTGCCCTGGTGTGCCATAACAAAGATGAATTGTGTTTAAAATACGAGAAGTTGGAAGAGAAGGTTAGAAAAACCTAATTCTGTCTTTAAAGCCACTGGGCCGGATCCAGAACTACGTCCGTCTTCCATAGACGGACGTAATTCAATGAACAATAGCTACTGCGCATGCGTAGTAGCTATTGTATGTAATCTGCGTATCGTTTCGATACGTAGATTGCGTATATGCGGTCTTTTAGAATAAAAAGTCTTAATTGAGGTCTTTTGTTTAACAAAAAAGAAAAATATCCTTAAGATTAAGTAAATGCTGAAACTTAGAAAGTTCATGTTAAAAATCAAATGCATTAGGCTTTCAAGTCTGGACAAAAGATAAGCCCATTTTGTGCCATGTGTATTTAGACCTGTGGTGGTGCCTGGTGATATCTTTCCATAAAAAAAGAAGTAAAGCCCTAGAAAATGTATCACTGGCAATGATCAGAATACCTTTGGGATTTTTGGGAAATTTATATCACTATAAGACATTTCATGTAGTTTTAGCTCCACAAGTTGGTTTTGTAACTGAAACATATGAATCATGCTATACATCAAATGGTGAGTCAATGTCAAAGACAAGAGTTCCAGTATTGGCACCAAGGATGCACAAAGTTCATCTTGCGTAAATCATTTTATGCCAGTATAAGTTTCAAAAGTATCATAAAAATCATCCATAACTGTTTAAAACAGGAAAAAGATTTTCACAATATATATAACAAGGAATGCACCCACTTCAGGATAAAAATAACTAGTTGGAAGCTAGAGAATGATTCCTCAGCCATATCATTCTTCACATTATCACAGAATCTTTAAAATCTTTTTTGGCATAACATCTGATAATGATGCAGCACCAAAACAGGGAATTTTTTATATTTGGTTGGGTATAACAAAATGGAAGCTTTATGCATGCTGTTTTGCCTATCAACAGAATAGAATTTTTATGAGAATTGAGGAGTGATAATGAGTATATCAAACTACAGTTATGCTGTATAATCTAACTCTGTGGGCCAGATTTACTAATCGGGTTTGGAAAAGTGGAGATGTTGCCTATAGCAACCAATCAGATTCTAGCTCTTACTTTCTTTTTACATACCTGAGAATGTTAACTAAAATCTGATTGCTATGGTCAACATTTCCACTTTTCCAAACCCGCAACTTAGTAAATCTGGCCCCGTCTTTGTAGATGCCAAAGTGAACATCCTTTTTTGCCTGATATTTATTAATGCCCTATACTAAGCATATCATAGACTTTGTAGTGGTTTGCAGATAGTCAAGTAATGAATATTATATTTAGTACTAAAGTTTATATCAAAAAAGGGTTCAGAGTATTTTTTTTTTTTTTAAACTTAGTGAAATTATTTTGAAGTACCAATTATTTTTTATTACAATGTAATTAAACAAAATCTAGTGGGGCATTCAAAGAAAAACAGATCAAAACTACATTGTTTGGATGTTTGAAGCAAAAGGTAGTTTAAAATATTGATAGACCATTAATAATCCAACTATCCATAATTATGGCTCTATGAATGTTTCACTAATTTAAATAACTACTTACTGTGTTCTGAGCGGTATATTTATACTCTCAGAGAAGGCTTAATGTAAAAGTTGGAAGACAATGAATATCTTTCCTTAAATCCAAAAAAAGCAAATCAACATGAAGCTTCTGATGTTGACCGGCTTGGAAAGTTTAATATTTCATAGCAGAACCGTTACAGAATCATAGTTTATAGGGAACTATATGCAAAACTCTTTAAGTTAATTTACTTTAAATAATGTATGATGTATTTTAATAAGCATTTTTGCAACATTTAAAAACTTTCCAGCCAGTTTATTTTATGATTAGGATGAAGTTTTGAGGCATTATTTGAAACTGTGACATCAACAGCAGTTTTAAGAATAATAAATAATACATAGCTGGATGTATTATCCAGTTTTTGAGGATATATTATGAATTTTTTATAATCATGTGTTGACTTTAAAAGAGCAGAAAAAGCTAAATCTTAAAAAACCTAAAAGTTAAGTTGGCCATACACTGTACGATAATCTTAGCATAATAGCCTGAACAGTTGCTTTCTACAATTATAGTGCAATGTATGGATACATACAAGAAGAGAACAGATGGAAATCTTCCACCTGGGCCATGTTGAATTGCAGAGAGAGTCAACCTATTTCTTTTTCTCTGCATGCAGGGAGAATACTTTTCTTGTGCGTATTGTACACAATTTGACTTTTAAATTGTTATTTAGACTTTGGCTAGGACACTTAACTAGCCCAAATCTAAATAACAGTACTAATAATACTAATACTGGACCAGATCCGCAGTCCCTTTCTCACACAGAGTTTAATGGATTTATGTTGCCATAAGGCAGCTTTAAGTCACATGTGTGGAAAAGTAATCTGTCCAAGAGCTGATCCCCGTGTAAGCACTTAGAGCTACCCTAACTCTAAACTCTAAATGCTCCGCCTTACAGAGTTTAGGCAGTGATGCACTGCCCTGTCAGACAAATGTCCACACATACAGAACAAAGTTCCGTGCATATGGAGATCCGTCACATAACGTCTGGTATGCACATGTGCATTGCCAGTCTTGATGGTTGAATTCCAAATCTTTCGTTCAGAATTCGGCTGTACTTACGGTATTTGTCTCCTTAGCAGTTCAGTTTGGTTTTGTCTAGCTGTAAAGTTTATACCTGTTTTTCTCATATTTTTTTAACTCTGGATCAAATCTTACATCATTTACCAAATATTTATAAAACTCTGTTAATGGGTATATCAAGCATACTAATCAGTCACCGGATTCACAGATCCGTATTTACTACATACGCATTTTTACGTACGCACGTAACAAGGCAACACCTGTGACACTCCCCTCGGCCAGACTGATTTTCGGTGACTTACGCCTCCATAGGGCACCCTTAACCCTATGTGTGTACTTACGCACGTATGTTACTTACGTACGTGCATATTTATCTAACCGTGCGCTCAAACGCCCATTTAAATGCTTCCCCCGCCCACTTTCACAAAACTTCTACCGTATGGATAAAAACTACGCCCCTCCGTATGTAAGTCCTTAATTGCGATTCACAAGTCCGTGTGCGTAAATACTACATAATTTGCGTGGAAAAAGTAACTATGCATGCGCAGTTAATCTGCTCCTAAAAATATACACGCAATCTGCCGCAATAACGTATGTGTGAACACGGTCCCAGGAGATTATCCAAGTATTTGTTGGATTGCTCAATAGCAAATGTGGCAAGTGGAAGTGGAAGTCCAGTGCTTCTTTCTGCAACATGCAAAAGTGGAAAGTAGAACGAGGTGAAGAGCAGACGATAAGAGAACAGAAAAGAGTTTTGGTTATTTGGAGTGCATCCAATGGAATATATCACAAATATAAGTGAGAGTCTAGATTGACCCATAAGAAAAACATCCTCCTGTCATAGAGGAGGCACTAAGAAAATAAAACACGTTTATCATGTTTTATTCCTAACCAATTAATTTAACACATTTATATATGGAAGAGTAAATAAATGGAAAGTAAAAGTCTGAATTATTATCTTAAATTCCAGATTAAGTCCATTATAAAAGTTATATCTTTATATAATTACGCAGAAAATATTTATTAAGTGTTGGCTTAAATTAAAATTGCAAAGTGCACTGATATTACAGTATCATTGAGACATACAATAAAAGAGTACTATATAACCTGTAGGTGTAATTTAGGCAGAGCCATTATTTATTTGTTAGTGCTACTATCTGACACTCATGAAATGATAAGTATCACTTAGTAACCTATATTCCAACCTAAACATAATTTAATGCCACAGATTTCATGTTATGTCACTTTTAATGGTGTGTAATTTGGAGTTACATATTGCTTTATGACATATTTTGACCTACATGCCCATTAGTGACATCTACATCTAGCTACATAAGTAATATATTATCCCACAATTCCGACCTTTTTTGCATTCCATATATTATCCATATATTAATACTGTTATTAACTGTTTTATCTGCACTAAATATGAAACTACGTTTATTGAATCAACTTTTTATCTGAATTGAACATTAAAATGATAGTTCATTTTCTTTATCTTTGTTATTGTGCTTTTGTTTTTATGTATGTATTTATTCCAGTTTGTAACCACAGTAAGCAGCACCATAAATTCTCATGCATCACATGATATACAACCCTAACTATTACAGGGTTGCCGACTATTGATCTTCCCTACGGGAGAACCCGGAAGGAAGCCATAGATTACAGCGAGGAGGCAGGGCTTAATAATTTAATTTATGCAAATCAAGTCCCGCCCATCCCTAGTAACTCTAGAGATTACACGGGTGATTGTTTTGGTGTCAGGGCATGTGGGAGATTTGCTGGCTCTCCCAGGATACCAGGAGAACGGCCCAAATTTTGGAAGTCTCCCGGATATTCCGGGAGAGTCGGCAACCCTGAACTATTTTAATATAAAACTGCCTGCTATTTCATAGTGTAGATCAGGGCCGGCCTTAGCCAATTTGATGCCCTAGGCAAGACTTGGTTGGTGCTCCCTAGCAGAAAATTGACTCTGCTATTAGAGGGTCACTGTGGAGGTACAATGGTGCCAATGGGAAATGTGCAATCAGCTGACTGAAGATCCGCACTTTACAAGGGGGAAAAGCTGCTACACATGTGTTGCGTTTCCTTTTCTGCTCTGGGGTGCCCCCCCTGACAAGATGCCGCTATAGGCGACTCGCCTATACCGCCTATAGCTAGGGCCGGCCCTGGTGTAGATAGTGTAGATTACCTCTTGAAATTGCAGGTTAAAACAAAATACAAAAAATGTGAGAATTTAAGTGCATTGAGTATGTGAAGTGAAAATTAGAGACTGCAGTATTTTTAATTTCAGCCAGTAAACTTTTTGGAGGCATAGACTCAACCCCACAACTTTTATTTCAGGTTTTAAGGAATAAAATCTTTCCATTTTCCCCTCATGTCTGTCCTTAAGCTAGTCCATATTGAGTATCTGAGTGTCTTTGAAGTTGATCTATTTTTTTAATCTCTCTCTCACAGGAGCCTACAAGTCATTCCCTCTCTCTGCTCTGACCATTAAAATCAGGTGTCTAGAATCAAACCTATTGTAGGTCAAATGATGGGTTTCATGGATATGAAAGAACTCTGTTACACCCAGATAACTGTTTGTCTGCTGTGCTGTACTGACATTATAAATAGTTAGGAAGCTGGTTGAATATACACAAACACACAATAGGAGTACAAAGGAAGCAATATGTGCCTGCCTCCAAGCTGCATTTTATGTTAATGAAGGTGTATGTGTGTAAGTCCTTAATCCGGCACAACCACAATTTCCTTGACCATTTTTGCCTCATTCAGAACCCTTGTTGAATGCAATCCTGACAAAAGCTTATTTGCGGCTCTGTTTGAACTGAAACAATTGGTGAGTGAAAGGGTCATTAGGAAGTAGTCTTTCATCAGTAATGAGAATTTTAATGAATTCATGGACTCATAGGATTCATTCATGGACTCATAGGGTCAGATTTACTAAGCTGTGAGTTTGGAAAAGTGGATATGTTGCCTATAGCAACCAATCAGAGTCTAGCTCTCACTTTCTTTTTACATAATATAGGATGTAGAGTAGTACATCTGGGTGTGGGTCGCCGCTGCGAACAGTACTCTGCCTCGCAGAATAGAAGCAATCAATCGATGAAAGAAAGAAGAAGCTGCACCGAATTGTGAGTATGAATGTCATCCCAACCCTTGCCGTAATCCATAACCTAACCCTCCCCTTCCATTACCCTAACCCTCCCCTTCTATTACTCTAACCCGGCAGCCTAACCCTGAAACTGGATAAAAGAAATAATCTACAATAATTTATAGATAACCACTTGGCTGGCGCACACTGTTAAAAATAACCTAAAAAATCTATAAAGGTGCAGATATTATCATCAAAGAAAAATGAATAAATAGCAAACCTTAAAAAACCCACAAATGGATAAAGAGTATCAATAATAAGATAGTTCAGAGTTAAATAAATAATGTCTCATTAAAAAAGTGATAAATCCTGCCTATAAATAATTCTGAATAATTCTGCCAAACAAGATATCTAGTGAATTGATTCAAAGTGCAAGTGTAAGGGGTGAAATGTAAACAATAAACGCTATTGCATTAAAATGGTGCAGATAAATACAAAGGTCAATATAATTATTGGTGAAATAAGCAAAAAATATATAAAAGAAAATATGCAAACAAAATAAAGGATTGCTATAACGTGAATCAAGTCTATGAATAAATGAAAAATTAGAAAATCTGGACTTAAATGTCCTCTCACAGTCCGTAGCAAGAATGAAGGTGAAGCTGTCTCTTAGGTTGATGAGATCTCCGATGTTCTTTAGGACCCTGGAATTGCTTCTTATACGCTGCTTGTCAGAAAATCTCTCCGGACAGAAAGTGCATTTAAAGGTATCAATTCTTAGAGTGTCTCTTTCTTTTTTGTTTTTCTTTTCCTCTCCCTTCCCACGGACTCAGGACCTCTGACACAGTAAGGATTTTGAAGTAGGAGATCCTTCTCCAGGGGGGAATGCACTGTATTGTGCGCTTGTACCCACGTGGAGGTGATGCACGGGCATCGCCGTGGAAGTAAAGGGACAAGGTACAAACGGGTTTATAAAATATTATAAATTACAGATTTATTAAACAACTCCATTAAAAATACAGTAAACACGCAATGAAAATAAAAAAATAAATAAATAGTTCCCCCGAGGGGAGAGCTCCGTACCAAAGCTATCGGAGATGATAAAGATGGAAACCCGGGATTAGCAAGACCTCTACGGAAGCTGGTCTGGAACTCACACACCTCTCTGTAAACACACCACCAACGCGTTTTGACTTAAGAGTCTTTCTCAAGGCAGTGGGGGTCATGGATAGTGGAAGGTTTAAATAGAAGTCTTCCGTTATCATTTGCATAATTAATTGAATTCTTTTTGGATAGATACATTTAGTCTTTGCTAGTGTTAGAATGTTCTAACTATAATCAAAAGGAAGGTATGCGTTCAATTTTGTATAAGATAAGTAAAACGGGAGAGACTTAACATGGAAATAAGAAATAGCATCTATTGCACCTTATACATTTAAGAATGCTATCAGTGATTTATAGATAATCAAGTACCACCTACTCCGTTGGACTGAGGTTACAAAAATGATAATTAAAAAATGCACCAAATGACACAAAATAAATAAACAAACATTAACTTGCTTTTTGTCTATTTTTTGGTCTATGTGTTAAAGAGGAATTGATAAAACATTCATAAATATATATGTAAGTACAATGTCTATATAAACCAACATAGAAGGGGAAAAAATAATAAAATGACATGCCTCCATAGATCTGCACAGATACACAGAGGTACCGTACTATATAAGGAATGGATAGGGACTGTAATTTATCTAAATTTATAACATCATGGATGGAATGGAAGGTAATACAACGGACTGGCACACAAATAGCAAATAGTGTTGAACAAAGGCAATGGTATTAACAAATTATGATTATGAAATCGTAAAATTCACAATAGCGTGGATCAAATTAGACTACAACACAGATAAATAAAACATATGGGGTAATCGAAAAATCATGAAAAAGGTAATCCTACTCACTGAAGGTATATTAATCTTCTAAAACCAGACATATAATAAGAATATATGCATAGAACTGATGAATAAAAACCCAAACCATAAGAGGTGTCCATAAAAATCAGCAAAAACTCCCTCACACCTTGGTAGAAATTTGTGGGGGATGTAATATTCCTACTAAACATCTATCTATCCAGAAAAAGGTCTACCTATCCTCAAAAATAAGATAGACAAAAAGAAAGGGGATGTCTATTATAAGTGTAAGGGATAATCACCTAAGTATAATAATATACATGTTAAAAATAGATAAAAATTGCCATTCAATTAAAAATCACCATTCAATAAAAGACACCAGAAATAGGATAATATATATTTTTCATAACGGAAACCAAAAAATGGAACTTGATTTGGAATAAATCGGAGATGCAGAGGAAGACCGATTCAAAAATAAAATAAAAGAACTCTCTGGTTGGATGGGGAGTGATGGTTGATATTACACTTATTATTTCCAAGGAGTCTCCCACTTGGTACTACATAGGCCCACACCTGCTTAGCTTCAGATGGGCTTGGGCCTATCCAGGGTGGTATGGTCGTATCCCTATACATTCTCCGTCCACCTATAGTGAGAATTCTCTTAGGTAAGGAACCATTTGAGTTCAAAATCTGCATTAAGGGATAAGTGAATCCAATTGGTAGATCCACTGCATCTCCGATTTGGCCAACCGTGAACTCAAATTGTTGGTTCTCCAGTCTGATGATACATTCTGGATACCTAAAAACCTAATGATATGGTTTGGGGAACATTCATGTGAATTCCTAAAATGCAAAGATAAAGGATGTGTGTCTTTACCCTTGGAGATGTTATATAGGTGTTCACCCAATCTAATTTTAAGAGATCTACTCGTTTTCCCCACATATATTCGGTGGCAACTGCCCTCTAGTAAATAAATTAAATTTTTAGAGTTACACGTAATAAATTGTTTGATTTTGTATTCTTGCTTATTTATGTTAAATGTTTCTGTTTTATTAGGGCCCTCACAGGTACGGCACATTTTACACTGGCCGCATCTGTAAAAACCTTTTGATTTAACATACGGTGTATTCTTATCAATCAGGGCACTTTTAACCAATTTATTTTTAAAATTTGGGGCCTTTTTATAAATAAAATGTGGCTTATTGGGTAGTAACTCTTTAAGAACAGGGTCTTGTAATAGGATGTTTCAATTTTTTCTGAAACCCTAAAACTCACCATAGAATGGTACTCACCTGTCCTGTAGGTGCGGCGGGTCTGCTGTGGTGTTTCCAAAGAACGAATGGGTAAGTATGCCAATCGGCATACTTACCCCAGTGGTGCACACAGGGGGTGTTTCTAGTTGCCCATAAACGCCCCCAAATTGAACAATACAAAAAAAAGGCCCAAAAATTTAGAAAATGTTAAAAAGGGGCAAGGCTTTGAGGCCATGTGGGGCAGACTGGCATAGAGGAAGATGGTAATGGCCTGTGCTACAGTAGGGAAGCAGGTGGGGATGGTGAATGGGTCACAACAAACAGTTCTTTTGCACTGACACAAGCTCTGGTCCAATGTGTAATGTGCTCTACTAATGCATTGTATACTATAGGCCCGATTCAATTGCCGGCGATATTTAAAAAAAGATTGCGTCAGCAAAAAAAACCCCGCCTTCACTGGCAATTGAACGGTAAAAATTTGCATATTCAATTTTTT
>WWET01000255.1:48862-64668 GCA_011038615.1 Limnodynastes dumerilii | reverse complement strand
AATTGAATCGGGCCCAGAGAATTAGTTACAAATATCTGCAGATACGTGATAAGCTGTTCGCCACTTACAAGGCTTCTCTGCTGAACAGTCCTAATTCTAACCCTAACTCTAAATAGAGCCCCAACTTTGGGTCACATATCCAATATCTTTCTAAACCAAGAGCATACCTCACAACTCCCGGGACTGTGATGGAGATTAGGCAATCATCGTATTCACTAACGGAAAAAAAACAGTGTCAAAAAAACATACAAAATATACATTTACAAACATGTCATATTAACATAAACATTTACAATCCATAATATTACCGCCTACCATGTACAATTAAGACAGGTGGCCACACTGTTTTTAACTAAACTTCTTGTAAACTTAAGTGTGTTGGATAAAGAAAATAAAAATATTTCTGACTTACCGTTTAGCTGTCCTCATTCTTGGGAAGAGTTGCTGGTAGTTTATTCTTTCTTTGAAGTAATTCTTCTCCTGTTGCTTGTAGAATCTTGTCTGCTTACTTGGAGAAGATGTTCCGGTCGTTTCTTCTGCTCTTTGGCCTCTTTTGCTCTTTGCCATTTGCCATGACGACATGCTCCCTCCTCTTCTAGGACGCCACTACTAATGAACATTCGGACACTAGAGGGCACCCTGTTATAGAAATTATGACGTCATAAACATTAAAGCTCTCACTAGAGCCCACTAATGAAAGAATAAACTACCAGCAACTCTTCCCAAGAATAAGGACAGTTAAACAGTGAGTCAGAAATATATATATTTTTTTTATGCAACACACTTAAGTTTACAAGAAGTTTAGTAAAAAACAGTGTGGCCACCTGTCTTAATTTTACATGGTAGGGGGCAATATTATGGATTGTAAATGTTTATTTTAATGTGACATGAATGTAAATGTTTAGTATGTATTTTAACCGGCTACAGCTTTGCATGCTTATATGGCTTAACATGCTGACGCTGATATTAATACAAGGCTCAGCAATGCTAAGCCTTGCAGTTCTATTAGCGTAGCCATGCTAAGCCTTATAACCATGCTGCGCTTGGTTTTTTTTTTTTCTTAAAAAGCGACAGCGATTATTCTTTAGAAAATCACAGCGATTTACCCCTTGAAAAATCAATGCATCTCAACGGAGCTTTGAAAAAGCGGCAATAAAACGCCTCTTAGTAAATATGGTGATTAGAGGCAGAAAATCGGCAGAAAAGTGCTGCGAGATGTATCGATTTGAAATTGCTTTATAAAATCGAGCTTAGTAAATATACCCCATAGAGAGCAAGAAAGTCGGCTTGTCCGATTGAAACTTTGGATTTTTGCATTATGCACTGGTGAATAAACTGTGTTTACTTGATTGATACCAATATCTAAGTCTCAGGAGTGACTTCTGTTATTTGGTTGTGCATGGATTATTTGTAGGAGCACCCTGAGCAGTAACTTGTAGTGGAGGAGTGACAGTATATGCAAATATAAATGATCTGAGATTGCATTACAGTTCTATTTAGAAACAAGGAATTTCCCACCTCCTTTTCCTCAGATCATAGAAAATTCCTTATTACTTTAATTGGTGTAGTATAGTGAATCAGGGCTCTCTCTAACCTTCTAATGAGATTTTTTTTTAAACCAGTGCACAGTTTTTCTTCAGGAACTGTATTAGAATTCTATTTACTATGGTATGAAATGCTGCAGCGAGGTACAGTGTGAATTAAATCCCTTCTATCTCTTGCCATGAGATGATCATTAGTTGCATATAATTGGGCTGTTGCAGTATGATGCCAGTCCTTGAATTGTAACTGAAATATAGCAAATGATCAGGGTTGACAAACAATTTTCCACTTGAGTTGCGTTAAGTACTTTCTCAATAAACTTCCATAGAAATGGAAGTTTCAATAAGATACAGTATGAGCCTGATCCTGACTTAATAACAACAGCCAATTTATTCATGCCCCATGCGTAAGTCTGGTTGTGGGAACACACTGCACATGCACGTGACAGATGTTAGTCATTGTATCTCTGATCGTATGTAACTTGTATGTAACGCTATATGATAGGGCGTGATATCCCTATGCAAGCTGAATATACGCATTGTGGGCAGAGGGAAGTAGGCCTGGCAACAGAAATCTTGGGACCCCAGTACACTCATGTTTTGGGGGCACCCATCCCTCCTCAATAGTGGATAGCATGGGTTCCTTCTGAACCTCTGGGGTCGTCACAGCTGTCCCCCTGTTGTTGGGCCTGGAGGGAAGCATCTAAAATGTAGAGTATGGACTGGATTTGGCACTTACATATGACTAGGCATTATGCATGACCAGAGATACGCAAGGAAAAGTTAAGGCAGGGTTCTGAACACATAAGTCAGTTAAGTTACGTACGTGAGAGGGAAGTGCCAGGGGGAGTGCATTATCCTCTGAAGTAAGTAACTTAAATACGCTTGCGTACGTAAATTGATCTTAAATCTTGTAGTCCAGAACTACGCCGGCTGCCGTTTTTACGGCAGGCGTAAGCGTAATATCGACTGTTTTGCCGATCTGCGCATGCGTAGCTACGGATATTTCTAACTCAGGATCGGGCTTCCCTAACTGTAGCGTAATTATGGTGAAAGGGGCGCACCAATCATACGATCACCATAACTACTCTACAGTTAGGGAAGGTAGGCGGGGGGAGGAAGGGAAATTAGGCTAGAAGGGCAGGGTTAGGAGATTACGAACAGGCCATTAGTATGTCCTGCTGTAGTTACGCCGGCAAAAGTTAGGGTAGCCTGCAGGAGGCATAACACAGTGTAACTATGGCAGGACAGAGGGAGTGTTAGGGGGAGTGCATATTTGTTACACTGTGCGTTAGTACGCACAGCGCTTGCCCGTAACTCTGGATCGGGTCCTATGTGTCTAAAGAAGGATGTGCTTTTTTTGTTGTGTTTTTTTTATTTATTTCTTTAGTTTTCACTTTCTTTTCATTAAAGAGAGTGGTTAACCAAGTCTTTAGGAAGTGTGTTAACAGAAGCAATGCAATGCTGGGTCAACAAGTTTTCAATATACAAGAATTTACCTCTTGGCCAATAGACCAGATATTTCCATTTGCCAGCTTTAAATCTTGGCACTCACTTGATGGCTCTGTAGACATTAGCCAGGATGGAGAATAATTTAGCAATTAAGATTGCGAATGTATTGCATATTTATTGTAAAAGTATGCGTTGCTTGAATTACATTATGAAAATTACCTTAGGAAAATGATTATATGTTTTCCAATTAGTATGCTCAAAAATGCCCTCTTTATACTAAAATGCCACATTTATGTGATCAATTTAGAACTCCTGGACCCTGAGTTCCAATATGGGTTTATATCTGACAGTGGGGCAAGGGGAGTGGGACATATGGTAATAATACTGTGTGGGTGTACTAAGCACTTTCCGTACTATCCAGACTTTTAAGTGAGGATGGTGCAGAACTTTTAGGACAGGGTCCAGGAATCTATGAGAAAGGGGAGTGGCCTCCCCTCACCCACATGGAAGGGTGCATCCAGCGGGTATCTTAAATCAGATTCCCACTACCGCTTCACTTAGTTCATCTCTACAGTTTTAAAGTTGTTATGATACTAACATGCAGGCAAGGGAAATGATTAAATTGCTTGACATGGTTGAGATGGTTCCTTGTAAAGATGGAAAGATAGCTGGAATGAACATAGACAATATTCAAAGGAGTGGGGTAGTTTAAAAAAGTAAATTCAAAGTAAATTCAAAAGCACCACTGGCCTAATCCACCTATGTGGAGATTCCACAAATGCGCTAAAATAAGGAATCTTATACCAATTCAACAATATAGAAAACACAGGATATAATGCTGCAAGGTTGTAAATAAACAGTCAGGATCTTACCATCCTTGACAGATGGATGTAAGTGTCCATTCGCATACTCATCCATTCACTTTCGGAATCGCCACCCCCGGGGACTTAGGGTTAGGCTGCGGGGGGGGGGAAGACTTACGGTTAGGCTGCGGGAGGGACATAGGGTTAGGCTGTGGGAGGAAGACTTAGGGTTTGGGTTAGGGAGCGGGTTGGGCGGAAACTCACCTTTCAAAACACCGTGTTGGAGGCATGAGCAATCGATATCTCAGCCAGTTCGGCACTGGCTGGGAGCAATCGGCCCTTTCAAAACAGGGCCGTTCACTACGGGGACACACTCTCATGTAGATTATGTACCGGTTAAATAAAATTATTTAGAAGTGCGATATTGAATATTATATTATTTTTATATATTATGATGGAGCCAATCTATGCCCATAAAAATGCAACAGGGAAAATGGTTTAGTATGCTTTGGACCTGACTCAGAGTTGCACTTCCACTTATTTTGAGGGAAAATGCTCAGACTGGGAACGCACTACTGCCAACCCGCCTGTGTCCACATCTTCTATAGCGCAACAGGGATTTCCACAATAATCAAATTAGAAAGGGAGTGGTATAGCTGCAACACGCACAGTACCAGGTCGGATCCCATGTGCTTAGAGCTGGTGTATTTTTACTTAATTATTCACCCTATTTTTAGTACACCATACCTACACATCCTTATAATTGTGATTTTTTTGCCTCGGCTCTGGATAGATTTGTGCATCTGCTGCCTATGAACTCTGGATCAAGTCCTTTATGTTTGTTTCCCAAGAACAGGCATCAATTAAATTCTCCCTTTGTGTCATATTGTATTGTATTATTATAAATTATTATTTTTATTGAGCCAGATCCACAGATTATACCGTGAGCCCACTTATGCATGCAAAGTTCATAAGTGGGTTTTATGGACTATGGGCCTGATCCAGACCTATGCCCACAAGCGATCGTTTGCCGCTTGGGAGCGTAAAACCAGGCTAAAAAACGCACTGCGCATGTGCAGTATGACAACTTCCGGTCGTCCGAAGGACATGAGCGTACAGCGAGCGTATTTTGAGTGTATTTTTCGCCCAAGGGCGTGCGTTTTGTACGTCGATAGTCCGGACGCTCGAGTTACTACACAGAGGCGGGGATAGCCATTTAAATTGTACAGTATGGGCGTGCTAAGCCCGGTACGACCAGCGTATCGGTACGAAAATTCGCACGGACCCTTGAAAAAGTTAGGGTAGGGTTCAGCCGCCGTAAGTCGGTACAATCAATGGGAGTGTCATGGACGTGAAAGTTTATACGCCCGGGCGATCATAAGCTACGCTCGCGGGCGTAGGTCTGGATCAGGCCCTATGTGCATGCGCCCTCCAGAGATCCATTGTATGTAACTAAGTTTCTTATAATGGTTTATATGTAGAAAGGGGATGTACTTCCCCTCTACACACTAAGGTGGGCAGGGAAAGCATTAAAATTTTACATAAGTGGGTGTCGCCACCCACTTATGAGCAGATCAGCAGTTGGACGAACCGCTGATCCACAAGTATGACTTAAGGCTGCCTTATGGTACAAGAAAAGGGGAGTGACAGGAAGACTTTGTTCCCCTCTCTCATGTGGAAATAAACACCCCCCCATGTATGGATAATGTACAGGGGTGTGGATTCGGTCCATTATTATTTTGTGCATTACTGCTAAACAAATTACAGTTTAATCCAAAATGAGAAAAAAACATTTTTAATATGGTGTCCTTGTAATTATTATAGCAATATTGCTGTTTTGCTTTAATGAAAGAGAGAACTGATTTTTATAATTACAACTAATATGATAAACAAAGTCTTCGTCTTTTGCATAATAAAATTAGTGTTGACATCTACTGATGTATAATATCCATAACATTTGTCATATGCTATTGGGCAAAGTATTTTAGCTATAAGCAGACTCTTTAGTACATTTGATCAAGCGCATTAAGAATAAAAATAAAGGAATAAACATTTAACGCATTTGAAAAGTAATTAAAAATATATTTCACCATATGCCGTGTCTCTGTTATTTCTCTACAACAAGTGCCTAAAGCATTTATTTTGTTTTATAACTTTTAAGGAGGACTAATGTTTTCATTTCACAGAGAGACATAGATTAAATCTCCATTAAATGAAGCACTGTGAAATTATTTGCCTGACATTAACTTGTTTTAACTATGAGCAATAGCAAAAACATGCGTATAACCCCAAGCATTAAAAACATGTCCAGTTTATCAATTAAAAGTATAATATATAATACACTACTATATATTTCTGAATAAAGAACAGCATAATGTAGGATATAGTTATGTATAATTTAGTAAACTGGATATTTGTCAATATTTGACATTCAAGGTTGTTCACTCTCTATCCACCGTTAAATAACTAATGAATATGAATGTATTTTGAAAAATATTTGCAAAGAAATTCATGAATGTTTGACTCAAGATAAATATTAAATTTTGTGAGGCGTGTTCTACTCTAACTATCATAGTAAACAGCACATATAAACACTGTTAAACAATTATAACCACATTCATAGTCAAGGTTGCTGGTAGATCTCTGGATGGGCAGCGGGGGAAAGGGTTTGTGTCCAGCATGTTTGCTGGGCCATGACATGCACTGACAGTTGACAGGTGTTTTTTCTGTTTTCTCAGTTTAGATGAGTGTAGCTGCCTGGTCTGTTACAATGCTTTGGATCCAGGGGTCCTGTGTCCATGCTCCCACTAGATGCTGTGTTGGATGTCACTATGTTAATATCCTGTATTCATAGTCCCATTCAATCCAACCCTTTTGCAAGAATAAATTATTGGAAAGATTAATACAGTTTGGGGCCTGTAAGTTGTCATTACGTAGGCCTCAATAAACTTGCAGACAACTACAGTTCTTTTTTAACTATGTGTTTCTTATATTTCTTTGTAATTTTTATGGATTTTTAATTGTTACACTTTGTAGATGTGTTATATCCTGCCTTACCCCTAGGGGAAATCTTGGACTATTGTGTGCCTCCAGATCATAGACATTATCCTAACCTTCCCCTAGAGGTTGCTGTTGGACTTTTTCATGATTAATTGATCATCTAGCACCCAGTCAGCCGACTCATATTGGACTTCCTCTCCTTGAGTTCCTCTTGAATGTATGCTCACTGATTTCCTGCTTATTTCCTTTTTGTACCTTGTGAACCAGTTGTATTTGGTATAACCTCTATTTGTTTGTAGTTCTGTTTCTCTGTATTCCATGTAATCAGTTTCCTTTATGTTTTGATTTGCACTACTATTTATTTTGTTGTTGTTGTTCTCCAGTATCCTCTGTTATCCCTACCTTGTATATTTGCATTTATCCAGTTGGCTCTGTTAGCACTGCCCTTTGTATTGTATTGCTTATTCTGTTGGTATCTGGATTCTCAGTGTTATAGCCTTCTGTGCATCTTGTTTAGTTTGTTGCTTATGTTTATGATTCCTGGTTGTAACCAGCTCACTAGTTTCCATTACCTATTTGTTTTTGTACAGTAATAAACACTCTTTGCCTGTTACTCCATCCAAAATTGTCTGTGTTGTGTATGACCTCTGTTTCATTATTACATCGGGGGCTGCCTTCGTCTGCTGATACCTGCTCTCTACCGTTAGGGACTCTAGTGAAAAATGGGCCCCAGTTAGACTTCGTTCCCTCTAAGAATATTGAACTTCATATGATGTTCTGATTCTAGATCAGGGTCATAACGGATCATTTGCCAGGATTGTACTAATCGGGGGAAAAATGTGGAAGAAAATGTAACTAAGAAAAAACCCAATTTATGTAGACAGTTTAGACATGTTTACTTTAGAAAAGCAGCGTCTAAGAGGAGATATGATCAATATATATAAATACATCATGATTCAATACAGAGAACTTTCAACCCCAAGGACTGTACACAGGACATGGGGGCACCCACTAAGGTTAGAGGAAAAGAAGTTTCACAACCAGCAAAGGAAAGGGTTCTTCACAGTAAGGGCAGTCAGGATGTTGAGTCACTGCCAGAAAAGGTTGTGATGGCAGATTCACTGGATATGTTTAAGAAAGGATTAGATCTATTTTTAGCAGAAATGGCCATTCAGGGTTACCAGGACGGCTAATTTAAATAAAGGACAGTAGTGGAGCAAGGTATGTATGTATTTATCTTATGATTGCAACAGTTTGGAGGTTGTTTTATATGGATTAACTTTAAATATAAAGATAGGGATAACAGGAGATCCAAAATAGGTTGAACTTGATGGACTGTTGTCTTTTTTCAACCTCATCAACTATGTAACTATGTAACGTATAAACCCTCACTCTGGTCTTTGGCCCAAAAGCACAGTCAATCCCTAGATACAGCCCTGTTTAAGACACTAATGGACTGATCCTGAGTTTGGGAGTAAGGGAAAAACTGGGCAAGAGCAGCCCTGACCAAAATCAGGTTGAACTGCAAGGGAATGAAAATTTAATATACATATCTACTTATAGTATATATCTAATATACAGTTTAAACCTAGAGCTATGCAATAAGCGCATTCTGTATACAAAAGCATGGTTTTGGTCTCAGGTCTACTCTAGCCTTTGTTTTGCCCTTACACTTAAACTCTGGATCTGCCCCTCAAGGTGCAGTATGGGAATATATGTGACCAACATAAGTAAAAATATTGGTAAAAGGAAGTAAAAGAAACCTTTTAGATGCTCTTACAAAAGTATTTAAATTCACAATAGGAATAGGCAAATGAAATGAGAGAAGAAAAAATATTGGCATTTTAAGGTCTATGAAAGAACAAAATTATTTTGGTACCACAGATATGCTCAAGCTATTACTTGCAAAATAAGGATGAAATACTTAACACTGATATTGTATCCAGTTGTATACAATAATTGCTTTACATAAATCATAGCTGATAATATAATACTATATGCTGGCTTAGTTATGTATAGTGCTTGTGGAACACTAAGTAAATACGTTTACAGTTATTTTTGGAAAAATAATTTGCTTCATAATGTAACATTTCTGCAAGGTAAACATTCTTGGCTTTGTGCAGGCGCTTCTTATTTAGGACAGAGCACCTGCAGTCATTTGGAATACAGCTAAAATCTTTCTTGCTTAAATCAGATTTGTGTTTTTGCAGAACCATTTATGTGATTGTTTAAACTGATTGAAATTTATTGTGGGATGACGACAATTCAGCATTTTGTTTATTTTGTAAGTCCAAATATGATTAGATTTTTATGTATAAGAAAAAATACAAATAATAAAAAAGGAGAAGGTTTGGCAGGATAAGACATTGTAGCATACATACTTACAGGGATGGATTGGCTATAGGACTTACAGGAAATATTCCAGGTATGTCATTGACCTTTGGAGGGTACCAAGAGGCCCTCTTTTTTGTTTCAAGGTAACTAGAATAATGAAAGTAGTGGGTGGTAGGCACTAGAATACTCTTTGAATTGGGTACGGGTCAATAAGATGTTCGGTGTATTAGGTGGTGGTCACTAGGATACTGTCTTTATTTGGTGGTGGTCACTAGGATGCTCTGTGTATTTGGTGGTGGTCACTAGGATTCTTTCTGCTTTGCATAGTGGTCACTATAAATTTTTTGTATTATGAAATATTATTCAGTATATGTTGTATTTAATTGTAAATATTTTATATAACACTTGTTCTTCTATTTTAATTGGCTCTACATAACCTGTCCACATTATTATATTATCCCTGCTCTTGTTAAAGTTCATTATTCTGTTATAATCACATTTACTTTTTTAAGTCTATAGTTGATCCAACCGACATGTTGCCTCCTACAGATGTTTTCCAGGGCCACTTTAAGTTCCCAATTCACCCCTGCATAGATAATATGTTTCTCGTATTTATTAAAACATATCAGTAGTGTATTGAACTTAAGCCAGCTGCAACTCTATAAAAGACATAGCAATGAAAGCTAAATGATAGCGCACTCCTGAAGAGCAGCAATGTTCCTGTATCTCGGAGATCAGTTTATCCGTTTGTGCAGAAATATATACTTTATTCATAATCCTTTATGCTGCGTAGGGCATCTGGGATTTGTACTGAAATGCAATAAGTCATCTAACTGCAATGTTAGTTTTCGCTGAGACTCATTTAAAAGCCAGCATTTCATATTTAGAAAATGAAAAAAAATGATTTTGAGAATAGCCTGAAAACCAAAGATTGTGCTTTCAGACAGGGTTTTATAATAAAGAGGCAATCCTACCATATCTGCTTGAATGAACCAACCATGCTACAGTTCTCGCATTGTAATTGGGAGGATGCCTTATAGACGCTATGTAATCTGAGAAGTAGGTTATATTGAACTTGGAAATGTCAGAAAAGATAGAAAGAGATTGTTTTCTCCCCAGAAGGAAAATGAGTCATGAGATGGAAGACTTATCTTGGAAAGAAACATTGTTTTATTTTAATGGGGGTATGCACTATATATAAGCACTAGTCAACAATGGGCATCAAGTGTCTTGATATTATTGTTTTAGAAATATAAGAACCATTAGCAGTGTAAAGAAAAATAATAAAATGTTAGGCCTGATCCAGAATTGGTTCATACGCATGCTTCTGGAGACATTTTTGTGATTTTACACGCATTGCTGGCATATACACTTTCAGAAATACAGACAGGGAGAGACTGAGACCAAAACTCAACCCTGACATTTAAAGCACACAAGCCAACACACTCTGGGCTCAAAACACAATATTGATGCACGCTGATGGGGCATTACGGATACATTGCGAAATCATAAAAAAAAACATAAAACACAATAATATAATACAATCTCGAGAATATAACATTCAAAAAAAAGATGCCTGCCATTCATAAGAAACCCTATAGATAAAGTGCAACTTAAATTGTAAAATAAAACTTTATTTGAAGATCTATATGTAACAATTGTTTAATTTGTGTATTTTAAAATGTGGCAAAACAACAATCAAATGGGCAGTTTGCTTGCACATTCAGCTATCATGCCTGTATTAATCTGGGGCTACTTCCTCAAATGAAACTAGCCCTACATTAGGCAACAGCTAGTAAAAAGAAATGATAGTCTTACTGATTGATGCCGTTGGTAATTTATTATCAGATTCCCATAGCACTGTATTGAGGGATATATTACAATCAGCTCTTGAGTTCAACCTGGTGCTGTTGCTGCTTGACACTACTGATAATATAGGCTACCACATAATATAAGAATTCTCTATAGAAATGAAACCAGCGCTTTGGTAATGAATGGGTGGCTTGAATACAAGCTGACATTTTCATTGTAAAACATTAATTTGTGTAACATTAGCCTCCATGCATGAAGCAGAACAATTCTATAATAAAAGATAGAGAAGTGGGAAACCGTAGGGTTAAGCAATTTAACATGAGGGCGATTAAACCCCTGTAGCATGACACCCCATTGGCCACCTTTCCATGTGGGTTTGTGGGTCCAATGTGAAGGAAGGGATGAGATGGTCTCATAGTTGGTTTAGGGTTCTTTAAAGAGGGGTTAAGGAATTGAACTCCCTCTCTTATCCCTGGGTTCTCTCTGTATGCAGACAGGATAGCCTAAGCCTGTTTTGCCCACCCATTCCGCCCTGAGGATGTTTGTCATGGATGTTTGTCATTTCTATTGAGATATTTTTGATTGCACTTTCTCATAGATCAAGCAGTGGGAAGGTTCATGGCATTTGGTGGTTTTTTTGGGTCTCTAGCAGGTAGTTTTTTCTTCTGTTGTTGCACATTATAGGTCCGGATGGCGGCTAGTCAGCTGTAAAGTCAGATAGTCATGCTTTATAGTGAGTTGCTAAGTTTGACTAGTTTAGGAGATATTAAGTGTCTGGGTTTATTATGCAATTGGTGTAATTCCTGATTGATAAAATGCAAGTGGCATGTTTTGTTTGTTTGTTTATTTGTTTCAATTGGCGTGTTGATTAGATTTCGCCCCAGCGGCCGGGCATGTTCTTGGTTAAGTGCTGATAAGGTTGCTAATTAAGGATTAGGACTTTTGTATTTTGTTGTAAGACTACACACTACCTCTTCTTCACTGCCTTTCAGTCATGTGCCCCCCTGCCATTGTATTATTTTATGCAATATTGTGTCTGTCTCTCATTTCATAGTAGGTTATATTGGGGTTTTCAGTTGAACCATAGGGTATCATCACCTGCTAGGGAGTTTATAATCAGCTGTGATTTGAAAGCTGAAATAACCATTTATGTGATTCTTCTAACCCTATTGGAGGGTAAATTAATGTTGTTTGTACTGAACATATGATAGATTATTGATAGGCCACTGTACATTACTAATAAATTGCTTCTTGCATCAAGAACATTAACATCAGTAAATACTAAATATTGTTTCTAATGCTTAACCATTAGGAACATATTATTTTTTCTGTCTATGAAATTTCCTATTCAACCTATAATAGATATTTTATTTTGAACAATGATAGGTGTATTATGTGGGATTTGTAAAGAGACTGTAGGCTGCAGATACTTAAAATTTATGGTTAGATATCATTAATAGCTGAGAATAGACAATAAGGCTATGCTATTCACCAATCTTTTTATCGGTAGTAAAACACTGTTAGTATATATGGGATTTTAAACATTTGCCACTAGCTGACACATAATATTATATGAGAAATCATTAAAGTTAGTTTTATAGGGTTTTTATTGGTATAACTCCTTACTATATTAATATAATACAGAGAGACCCAGAGTGCCGAATGAGAGAACTTTTTTTTTACATTGGATCCTTTGTGGTCCTCTGTAATTTTGGAACTATTGCTATCCTCTGTACACCACCTATAAATTAGGAAGTGGTCCTATTTATTTTCAGATCATTATGCTCCAATTTTTAGAGTAAAGTGCATGTAGAAAAGAGAATTTAAAGAAGCAACGAAAAAAGCGGATCATAGCATAATCATGTGCTGTATTTGTGTGATGGTCCTTTTGATATGCACCACCCCTGAAGCTAATACTAAACCTCGCATTACCAATGCAATAGTATGGCCAACCCACCTTTGTCTGTGCTAAATCAGGAATACCCAAATGCGAATCCACTCAACTGCTGTTGTATTTGCAGTAAAGTTATAAATATATGCGAACGGTGGTCACTAACTAAACTACAATTTATATGATGATGAAAGCTTTACCTCGGCATCAGATTATTATAAAATTTCTAAGGAAAAGGTATCTAATATACCCATAGTAGACACTGGCAATTAAACTGTTAGAGAAAGATATATAAGGGGATTATTCAAATCCCACAAAAAAGGAGGCGCTTGGTAAATAGCAACGGATATATTATTAGTAAAAAGAGAGATATATCTCTATACCGATATTTGAATTGCCGCAGCTCTTGGGAGGGAGTCACTCCTCTAATATATAAAAGAAATATGTAAACAGATAAGAGCGCTGGTTCAAATCAATATCAAATTTATTGTAAAAAAATTATCCACCATAGCGGTGTATTTAAAAATAGTAATATATAGTTAGAATAGACAAGTGCTCATTACAGTACAATTGTAACAGATTATATTCAGGAAGTATTAACTAACTAGTACCAATGTATAGCACCACAGATTTAAATATACAAGAAAAAAAATCGATCATGTGAGGTAACTCATTCAAAATAGGAGTTAACCTCAGGTGGTCCGGTTCATCTGTGTGGTTATTTTCCTTCCATACATCAGATTTAAATATAAGGCAGAATAAGTTCAAAAGTAACGGTTTTCTTAATTAGAATACCAGTCCGTATGTATTTCCGTTTAGAGGCCGCCAAGGCACAATAGCAGGAGACTAGCAACTAATATAGCAATAGAGCTAGCAAATCAGGTACATTTCCACTCAGGTATGTTGAAAAGTTTGTAGTTGTAAAATATAGATTTTTGTGTTTTCTCTGGAGATTTTTTGTACTCACACTTAGATGGTCTCTCGGGTGAGATTGCAATGATTATACTCACGGACCCTGGAGATGTTAATATCAGTAGTTGTGAGATGGTCCGTGTAGAGTGCCAAGTGTGGCTGATGGCCCAATATCACTGTAGGATTCGTTATCCTGGGTGTTCCAGTCTCTATGTCTCACACAGACTAAACCGCTCTACACTCGAGGTTAGAATATCACAACTGTGCTGGGGATGACGGCACCTGTCTCTGGTCGAGCGTGAGCAATATGCTCAGACGCTCCAGGAAGCCGTGCACCTGTCATTGAAATGTATATATGGATGAGTGTCCTGATGAAAAATAGTTAAAATAGATGACCGATTTGGGTAAAGTCACTTCCTCAGAAACAATTGGGTCTCAAAGTACTGTAGCAAGTGAAGAGCTCTGTCTTTCAAATATTGAGGATCCGCTGCCGAGTTTCTCCCAGTAGTGGGTTTTATCAAAGAGTGAGTAATAATCAGAACTCTGGGTTTTTTTTAAGGCGGAAGTCCTGGGCCGTCAGCCAATTAAGACTGCAGGTATGTTTAAAGCTCCAGTTAGAATTATTTTCTGAAGCCGGGCAGAAATGTCAATTTCAACTTTTAACTTTCACATTACATAGTAAATTCACATTAGTAGATAACAACATAGTTAGGTATATCATAATCATAGTATATATGTTAAAAACAAAATAATGAGCAGCATGATTGTATATGTCGCAGTTACAATATACATAGTAAATAGTAAAATATATTACATGATAAAATATATTTTACTCTGATCTGTATAGCAATTATTATTCAAAAGAATAAATATATTTTACTCTGATCTGTATAGCAATTATTATTCAAAAGAATAAATATATTTTACTCTGATCTGTATAGCAATTATTATTCAAAAGAATAAATATATTTTACTCTGATCTGTATAGCAATTATTATTCAAAAGAATAAATATATTTTACTCTGATCTGTATAGCAATTATTATTCAAAAGAATAAATATATTTTACTCTGATCTGTATAGCAATTATTATTCAAAAAATAGATAAATGGAAGAGGGAAGGGGAGGAGGAACAAAAAACAAAAAGAAAAAAACCATTAAAATATTCAAAAAATATTATTAAATCAAATTAATTAGATCTAATATTGACTTTTTCTTCTCATAAATATATAATTTCATTTCGCTTTTTATCTCTATTTTCTCTTGCTATAGATATCTATTCTCATTCTCATTGTTGTTACTTAGTTTTCTTATTCATTTCGTTTGTTATTTCATTCCTTTACTACATAGTTTCACTTGATCAGTAATAGGAAGGAAGACCTCCACACAGATCTCCTTCAAGAGATTTAGAATGAGGAATGGATAGTGTTTAAATTAATAAACTGATTCTATATTTTGAGAAGATATAGTACACGTATTCTAAGAGACAAAGCAAAGAACAACTTTCATTATATAATTCTTTATTGTATACATAAAAAATGCACACATGAAAACAAAAAAACAAACAATAAAAAATAATACTAATAAAAAATAAAAATAACAATTAATAAAAAATAGTATAGGTCACGACCTCGTGGATAGATATATAGATTATAACAACCATAGTAATGATGACAGTGATGATGACAGTGACACCAAAATTATGAAGGGATCAGTGGTAATCGATAAGTGATGATATAATGTGATATAGTCCATACTACAATAACTATTTTGGCACTAGATAGATTCAAAAATGATGAAGTTCTATATTTTCGTTTCGCTCCGGGAGGCCTAAACGAAAATATAGAACTTAATCATTTTTGAATCTATCTAGTGCCAAAATAGTTATTGTAGTATGGACTATATCACATTATATCATCACTTATCGATTACCACTGATCCCTTCATAATTTTGGTGTCACTGTCATCATCACTGTCATCATTACTATGGTTGTTATAATCTATATATCTATCCACGAGGTCGTGACCTATACTATTTTTTATTAATTTTATTAATTGTTAT
>WWET01000255.1:8369-27733 GCA_011038615.1 Limnodynastes dumerilii | reverse complement strand
CTTCCCATACTGTAATTATGAAATTATTAATAAAATTGATATGCTAATGGCGGGCAGAGGGGCAGCACAGCCCCTTTATACTTTAACTCCATTTCGAATGATGGATGTCACATTAGTAACTCTAATGTAACATCTGGAAGGTGCAGGCGCCCTCCAGTCCATAGATCCTACTTACACACTGGACACCTGTCAGATATCATTTTTCCTTGCTGATACTTACATTGGGCCAGATCCAGAGCTACGTTCCCATTGCGTTTCCTAGCGCAGCGTATTTACTATGCACTCCTCTAAGCACTTCCCTCGATTGTATGAAGTTTAGCCGTGTTACGCTTTCCAAACCCTACCTTAACTTTTCCAAACGTAACTCCTGACGGCCGTAATGGCTGCACGTACTTACGCGCCTAAGCACGCCCATACTGTACGATTTAAATGCTTCCCCAGCCTCTGAAGCGTAATTACGGGTGTCGTATGGCTGGCACGCCCCTTCATACATAGTTAGACTGCAGTTACGTGACAGTCCCTTATGCTTTGAGTTACATGGCATAACATCTGCCACACGCATGCGCAGTAAATACTAATGAGCGCTTTTACGCAGCTAGCGTAAAAACACAAGCGTACGTAGTTCTAGATCTACCCCATTGTTTGGAATTACAGCAATTCTAACACTAAATTCTAAAACTAACACTAGTTCTAATCCAAACTAGTCATTGATTACCTAATTACCTGTAGCTCGCGCGGCGCTCAGCAGGACAGAGCTCCAATGTAGGGACAGGATCGGATATAAGAAAAGAAGATAGAGGAGGAAGGGAGCCCAGAGCAGCTGGAATAAGAGCTCTACTATGGGGAATAAAATGAGCACAGTTAAGGAGGAATAAAGAGCCCCATTATGGAGAAATATAGAAGCCTCTTATGGAGGGGGCAATTTGGACACGGGCAATGATAAAAAGCTTTATTGTTGGGCATATATGGGCAGGTTACTATTAACAAATGATTATTTATTACTAATAGTGATTTGGTGGATTTTAGGGCCTGGGGTCTAACCAGAGGCCAAGTATTTACTTTAGCCCCTGTTGGTGGGGACAGGCTTAACTGCAGGCCTCTGGCAGGTCATAGTCCCTGGTGGCCAATCCCTAGCACAACAGTATAACCAAAGCCTCTACTACAGGTAGATCCTGGAGTGCTGGAGGCAAGGTAGCCGGCACCTAACAGGTGCAAAATGGAAAGGTAGACTTACCAGTAAGGAAACAGGAGAGCACCCATTCGACAGTGGATCAAATGGACAAACAAGGACTTTCATGCAAACAAACAACCAAGAACCTAGTCTGCAGAGAGAAGCAAGCAACCAAGTGGGAGTAACCCAGAAGGGTGGATTGAAAACACAAGAGATACAGGGAATAACCAAGGAAAGCAGGAACAACCAAACTAAATCTCAAAATGTGAGCAATTACTAAAGGAGATGTCAAGATGCTGGGAAAACGCAGAGTATTAGATATGCACCAGAATGCCTGAAGCACCAAAAGGGATAAAGAATACATAGGGAAACACTGGATGCACAAGGACAATTAGAGAGTTGCACCAGAATACTGGAAGCAAAAGTAGAGCTTGTGAATCAACCGGGAAGCCCTGGGAATGCAAAAAGAACTGAAGGATACACAGGGAAACACTAGAAACCAGGGCCGGTGCTAGGGTGTTCGGCGCCCAACTGCAAACATTAAATTTGTGCACACCTGTTTAACAATTTAACATTATGTTAATAGATTATAGTAATCATGTAAGCGTTATAAAACACAATCTTGTAGCCACAATAAAAGAAAGCAAATCATAGTCATACTATACAATACAAACAGAACCCTAGTCTCCGCTATACAATTCCCACTTCATTGTAAAAACCGGCCACATAATACAGACTATGAGCCAGATCCAGACCTACAGTCCCATTACGTTTCATCACGTAGCGTATTTACTATGCACTCCCCTTGCTCGAAAGTACTTTGGCCATTTTACGCTTTCCAAACCCTGCCTTAACTTTACACAGCGTAAATACTGACGTACGTACAGGTTACACATACATACCTGCCATGCACACCCATTCTGTATGATTTAAATGCCACACCCCACCTCTGAAGCGTAATTATGAGTGCCGTATAGTTGGCACGCCCCTTTGTATGTAGTTACGCTGTTGATACTAGCCTGGTACGTATGTTCAGAGTTACGTGGCATGACATCTGTCGCGCACATGCGCAGTACACACAAAACTGAGTTTTTACGTCAGCGGCTAGCATAAAAACGCTAGCATACTTAGTTCTGGATCTACCCCTATATATCTTAGTGACATTGGGCCAGATCCAGAACAACGCTTGTGAGCGAATTTACGCGTGGCGGAGACGTAAAATCGCCTTTTGGTAAGTACTGCGCATGCGCAGCATAGAAAATACGCTCAGTAACATAGCGTAATTGTGAACGTATGGGCCATTCACGTATGTGTCACGTAAATACTTATGTGTGGGCGTGCCAATTTTACGTGAGTCTAAAATACGTCTGAAATACGCTATGTAGGCGGGGGTTTGTATTTAAAGTGTACAGTATGGCGTGCTTAGCTGCGTAAATACGTGTTGCCCATAAGTACGAGTGCGGATCACTGCGGTTACATTGGCAAAAGTTAAGGTAGGGTTTGGAAAGCGGATCTTGACAAAATACGTACATTCAAGGGGTGTGACAAGGGGAGTGTATAGAAGGTACGCACGCGAAAATATGCTACGCGAGTAAACATACGGCAAACGTAGTTCTGGATCTACCCCATTATCCTAGTGACCAATATACCATACAGGCCACCATACAATACAGATTGCATTCTTCTGACCACTGTACAATGAATTCAACATTCTTGTAACCAAAATTCAGTTGAAAAAGGCCTCCTTGTGTCATAAAAAACAGAAAACATTTGTAACCACAATACAAGAGAAGCACAGCCTTGTAAGCTCTTACTGGCATCCAGTTTGTACAGTGTGTGTACAGTATATACAGTACATCCATCCAATCTCTCCCCCTTGCATGTATCCAGTCTTCCAATATTTTCCCCATGTGTGTATCTAGCCTCCCAATATCCCCCCCTTATGTGTCTCCAGTTTTTCAAATATCTCCTTCCTGTCTCTCCAGCTTCCCCATATTCCCCATCATGTGTTACTAGACCCCTGGTATTCCCATCATGTCTTTCTAGCCTCCCAAATATTCCCATCATGTGTCTCCAATTCCCAGTATCACTGTTATGTTTCTTCAGCCCCCCCCCCAGTATCTCTATCATGTCTCCCAAGTATCTCCATCATGTCTCTATTCCCCCCAGTATCCCAATCATGTGGCTCCAGCCCCCTCAATATCCCCATTATGTCTCTGGCCCCCTCCAAGTATTCCCATCATGTGTCTTCTGCCCTCCCAGTATTCCCATCATGTCTCTCCAGTCTCTCCAGTCCCCCAGTATCTCCTATCATGTCTCTCCAGTCCTCCAGTATCCCCTATCATGTCTCTGCAGCCTCTCCTTTACATTTACCTCACCTTTGTGTGTCCCTCTTCTTCCGTGGTCAATTTGCTGCTCTATGTAACTGCCACGGCAGCTCATAAAGGTTTCTCTTGTATGAGCTGCCAGTCACCAGAATGGAGAGAGGGGAAATTACCAAAGCCTCCAGCCTGGCACCGTCCTGCGCCACATCCCTCCGTGGACCACATTGCACTAGCCCTTCTAGAAGCTCTGAATATTCTACTGATATCAAACAGGAGTCCAAGTCAGGCTCTGAATTGAGCCTATACTCTGCAGTGAGAGGCTGCCATATTTGGGTTTAAAAAGCTCAGCACTCAATATAAATAACTACTGCTGAGTGACTGGTATTGCTAGGCAACCACTTCACAGACAAACTAGCAGTAGCAGCAATCGGGAACAGGTAAAAACTGTGAAACCTTCATGTTCTGACTTTACTCCCTCCTCTAAGATCTGTTAACTTTCCCATTCATTCTTACAACTTTCGCAATAATAAATGTGTCTGCAGTGTTACAACCTCATCTACCACTTGCTGCTGGGAATTTTCCTTTTAAACTACCTTGAAATAGCTGAGCTGTCTACAACATATTTACTCTGCAGAGTACATCTATTTGGAGCATACAAATTACTTATTACAGGACCACTTGCCTATTGGAGAAACCAGACTTTACACTGTAAGTTATTTCAATAGAGATTGCTATACAGGAGAATACTCAAGTTCCGGAACAAGTACTGGTAATCTCCCTATTACTTTTACACTCAGCTATATTATTGGAGGACATTCCCACAGAGACTGTTTGCCTTACAACTAATGGACTCCTTCAGGGTCCTAATCAGCAATATCTAGTTTTTCAGTGATTGTACATACTACAGTGAATTATTTCTAGTCCCTGTTGTGGTCTATTAGATCATCTACTGCTTTATCACATGGTGTTCCTACTTTTCATTATATCAGCATTAGCACATTTTTTATTTTTTTGTGCAATACCATCTTGGTCAATCTTGTAGCAATTTGAGGTTCATTTATGTTAGTATGACCGGCCAGTATACATACATTCACTGCAGTCATTACGTATTTTAGTACTGTTTTATATGAAAACATTTTGATTATTTTATATGGGTGTGGATTGCCTTTCATTTATCACACTAGCGGTAATTATATTTTTTATTTGTTTTCTCTTGGGTAGTAACACCTTGTCTGCTTAATTGTGCAGCTCTGTGTGATTATTGCTACTTTTACCCTATATAGCACTAAGTTACATATATTATATATTTTTTGAAAATCAGCTTTTGGCTGCCTATATTTCTAAAATACTGTTTTTGGGCCACAGACTGTAACCACTGGAGCAGGGGGTTCTTTGCAGCTATAGACTCATCAGTGACTGCCAGCTGGTGATACTTACAGGGTCGTTCCTGCTCCCGCATCACCCAGTAAATTATTGCTTACACTGCCCCCATACACATTTGGGTGTGAAATGGCCCAATCAATTCTCAAACCTGGGGCTAGGTTTACTAAAGTCGAGATGATCAAAATCGCAATTGTTTGCTATTTTTTAGTGGCGATTTTGAAATCTCAGATTTACTAAAGGCGATTTTCTTCTTGCTTCTCCTCGGCCCGGTCCGCGCTCCCCGGTGTCCTCCGGCGAATGACAGGCCTCATTACAGGACTTATATTTATAGCCTCGCGGTAGCCATCCAAGGCTATAAATATAAGCCCTGTAATGAGGCCTGTCATTTGCCGGAGGACACAGAGGAGCGTGGACCGGGCCGAAGAGAAGCAAGAAGAAGGTGAAATCCAGGCTGACTACAATCAACACTGCAGAACAGTGAGTAGCAACAGATTGTTACATTTGGTAACGATGTTGATAACACTGTAACTTATCATGTGTTTTTTAATTACATTATGCCACATATAATGTTAGATCTGCGCAACACAAGGGGGACACGTAAACATTTTTTAAGTGCAAAGGGGGACATAATAGTATTTGTAATTACACAAGGGGACATTTTAAACACTCCCAAAAAATATGTAGAGACATATATTGGCAGCAGTGTTACTCTTTTCACATTAGGGTATTGTAATCGGCAGTGTTTAGCAGGCATGGAGGGGCAATGTGTCTTGAGGCATAGGGACAGTGCTTACTTTGCATGTAGGGGCAATGTGTCTTAAGGCATAGGAACAGTGTTTAGCAGGCACAGAGAGGCAGTGTGTATTTTGGCATAGGGAAAGTGTTTAGCGGGCACGGAGGGGCAATGTTTTATATGTATGGAGGGGCAGTGTGAAATAATGACAGTGGGTACAGTTTAATCAGTTAGGAAGGGACAGATCAGTTTTTAGTGTTACAGTGGGGGTGACACTGTGGTTGCAGCAGCATGCCGTTAACCTTTTGCATGCAGCCACTTTGAGTACTAGAAGTCACAGCATGCCCTGGAATACAAAGGTATGCTGTGACTTAAAGTACTAGGTGGCACATCATGCTAAGGGTCAATTGGTAGCCGCGGCAGCCTTTTTTTTTTTTTACATACAACAACGATGTCTGGTGATTTTTGATTGCCGCGATAACAAGCTTAATCGCGGCGAATAAACCCTTAAAAAATCACCTGACATTGCTGTAGTTTTGAAATCGCTAGACTTAAATCGGGCATAGTAAATGCAGCATTTTAAAATGAAAAAACTATGCCGATGTCCAGCGATTTCAGATGACGATTTGAAATCGACTTTAGTAAATCTAGCCCCTGGTGGGATGCACAACCCTTAAAATATGGTATAATTTGATAGTAATGCAATGTAAGATAATATAATATATCTTAACATGCTAAAATAATGAAATGAATGGCAAACATTTTATGACCTGCCTTGGTTGAAAAAGTAGTAATGCAAAGTACTATAAAATGGTGCTATAATATAGTACAACAGACTGGTTTGGTAATCTTGCAAAGCAGAAACCAGCACTGCATTTACCTAATACTGCCATCCCCAAAATAGAGAACCTAATGCTCTAGTCCAGTTTCATTCCCCCCCAAAAAAGGGCAAGGGACATAAGGCCCAATAAAAAAAAAGTTCCATGCAACACTATATTTGCAGTCCAATTGTATTTGTAGTTGCAAACAAGTGGACAGCAATAAAATTATTCCCACTGTGTATAAACTGGCGTAAAGGTATAGAGAGGGGGACTTCCAAAGTGGTAAGTATAAGCTGGTAAGTTAGTTAAGGAGGGGACCAGCCAATTTAGAACTTACGACAATGAAGTTAAATACAATCTCATTCTAATTGGTCTTGACATTTTAAATGTTCTTATTTTTCAAACATAGTGCATACAACTGTATATGCATAATATAATATGATAAAAATGCAAAAACACATTACTAATAAAAATCAGAAAATTCATAATAATGTACTAACGCAAACTTTGATACAAAAACTCTGGGCTTTAGGGCTTGAGCATGGTCTTTTAACAATTAAGATCAAGGGAATAATGACATCACAGGTTGAAGGTCTTCTGTCCTCTGAATTGGTGGATTCTTCTGGTCATCTCAAATTCCTTGTAGCTTATCAGATCCTTGCAGTTCTATTGTCCCTTGTCCAGAGATTAATCACCATAATGTACAGATGTTTCTAGCCTAGCTCACAGGGTTCATTTACTTACCTAATCATACACATTTAAAATGTTAAATTATCTATGTCTATAACTTGCATACGTTATGTGCAATCCTTTATTAAAACATAGCATCACTAAATCAACATGACATGCTACACTACAAATCTAAACAAGACAACAATATAAAATTGTTACAATGAATAGCAGATTAAAGCCTATTTAGAACCTTCTGTGAATAAAACATTTATTAAGCAACGTGGAACTAATTTTATTCTTTAATCATACATTGAACCCACGTGGAAATATGAATGAGAACATAATTATCATTGAGCAGAATCGTTAGATGAAAAGGACTGGAAATGAACGGTATTGCATGCGACTATATATAAACGTGAGTTGGAGGTTCTTTGTTCTTACTCATGCAGAGATTACACTATGTTGTCCTATAATATTTATTCAATATTTTATATCTTTGACTTCGACAAAAGATACCAGTGCTACCAAGGTAATGGACTCTACTGGCACAAAGGGACATCTGTATGTTAGCATTTGTGCAAAAATATGAGCTTTTCTACAAAGCACAAGTGTACACACTCTTGATCAGGGATCAGCGAATGCATATATTTAGATAATAAATAAGTCAGTTGTAGGTTTAATTTCTAGGCCAACATAAGGCTGCCAGGGATATTGCCTAGTGCCCAAGCACTCTATGGGCCTGATCCAGCGCTACGAAAATTCGCAACGACGGGCGAATGCGAACGTTCGCTCGTCGTATCAACCTACACGCCCCTCGCACTCCCATAGTAAAGTCCCTGCTTACGGCGGCTTTACCCTACACTGGGTACGACCGTCGGCCGTACGAAAATTCGCAGAGAATACGCTGAGAAAATACGCTTAGCACGCCCATACTGTACAATTTAAATGGCTATCCCCGCCTCCCTGTAGTAAAACGGGCGCCCAGCCGACCATCGTAAAAAAAATACGCTCGCCGTGCGAAAAATACGCTAACGATACGCCCGCTATTCGCTCATGACGCGCGGGCGACCGGAACCTGTCATACTGGGCATGCGCATTGCGAATTTTCGGACGAAAATTCGCTTACGATGAGCGTACGCTCGCTTGCGAGCGTTGCTCTGGATCAGGCCCTATGTGATTATTATGAAAACCATCCCACTGCTAAAGTGAAGAGAATCTGGAATTCTGAATGATAGAATTATCCAGGAGAAGTGCCTATGGACCTGTTGGATGAAAAATTGGTCCATGCTATTCACTATATACATGCTACCTATATATATATAGGGCCACCTGTATTTTTATTTTAGGTTTGAAGTTTGTGAACACTTGGCATTGAGCAGAGAATGTCTTAAGGATATACATGATGACCCACAAAATTTTCCCTTTATGCAGTTAAAAAAGGCTTCATTGTGTCATAAATACAGAAAACATTTGTAACCACAATACAAGAGAAGCACAGCCTTGTAAGCGCTTACTGGCATCCAGTTTGTGTGTGTGTACAGTATATATATATCCATACAATCTCTTCCCCTTGCATGTATCCAGTCTTCCAATATTTCCCCCATGTGTGTATCCAGACTCCCAATATCCCCCCTTATGTTTCTCCAGCTCCCAGTATTCCCATCATGTCTCTCAAGCTCCCAGTATTCCCATCATGTCTCTCCAGCTCCCAGTATTCCTATCATGTGTCACCAGCCCTGCGGTATTCCCCTTATGTTTCATACAGTATTTTCAGAAAGAGAAAAAAACAAATGACTGTCTTCAATGTCTCCATATTGAAAGATTTCTAATTCAAAGCACATTAATAAAGAAAAGGAGGGACTACAAAGCCTGATTGTGCCATACTACAAGCAATCGTATAATTATATCAGCTCTGTAAACAGTCTGCCAATCATCTCAAGTGCATTATTTTGTGGGCCAGGATTCCAATGTTCTGAATTTCAAGTGTGCCTTTATGCCATTAACATCTTTGACCTCGCAGTTTTTTCTGTATACCTCAGTATCCTGACATAAAGTTTAGTCTGGAGTCCATCAAGGAAAATACTGATAGCATGGACACAATTTATGGTAATTTTTTTGACATTGTTTATGTGTAAAAATAAATCATGTCTTTTTAATCTGTGTGCAATCCTTTTTCTGTTGCTATGTTATCTCCCTTTAATCAAAGACTATTGCTATGAAGTAGCTATATTAATTAGAAGGGAATAGAGGAGGTCAGACAAGGTTGATAGAGGATTGCATCTTAACAATGGCTATTTACATAATGTGATAAGGTGAAGCTTTGTATGTTTGTAAGATGTGTCCTTCAAAAATCAAATGTTCTCAATAATTGTTATTAACATTAGTAAACACAATGAAATCAAATGTATAATATTTTACATCATTTGATACTATCTTTTACCTGGAAAATCACATTTCTACCTTGGTACATTTTTTCAAAACATTAATAAGGTAGATCACTTTGACCTATTTGTAGTTTTGAATATGGAGTTCCGCTTTTAAATCAGAAGCAACATGATATAGCACTACAAATTAAAATACATTATTACATCAAAGGCAGATAAAAAAAAACGCCCCAAACATTCCAAACAATTTTTTCTTTTTAAACTATCTTTATTGATAAGAAATTTGTGCAAACAAAGTCACAAACAAGAACCTTTCAAAGATCTAGAGCCATAGAACTTTAACAAGTGTTCATCCTAGATTAGTGTGAAAGAGCACAGGCCGTATTCACTGATCCATTAGATAAAGGTACGCAATTATATGCACGTACATTGCAAGCCAACACCCATGACACTTTTTTATTGACTTCCGCCTCCATAGGGCAACCTTATCTCTAACTGTGCATTTACGTGCTTATAATAATACTTACGTACGTACGTATGTAACTAACCACGCCCTGAAATGGTCATTTAAATGGCTCCCCCCAGCCACTTTCACGTAACTTTATCCGTACGGATTTTAACCTCGCCCCTCCGCACGTATGTCCCCAATTGCAATTCACAAGTACGTGCCTAATGGACTTACACACGGAACTCTGCGCAAAAACGGATCTGTGAATACGGCCCTGCATCTGGTACATCATAGTATTAACATTTATGTTCCATGCATAAAAGTCAATATCTATTTATTGAGTTTATTATGTATGAATAGCGGATGATAAATAAGGTGGTAGTATAGAAACTGAGAGAATAATAAACAAAGAGACTGGTGCATATGAAGGAGACTTAGTAAATGGTGAAGTAACTAGGAAACAATATAAGTGGCTAGTGAATTGTACTGAGAAGATAAGTTGACATAACAGAAAGAGTCAGAAAAGGGGTTGGGTCAAATGGGGGAGGATACAACTATGCTTATGTAATGGAAGGAAGGGTGAGGTAGATATATTGAGACTTATGTACTGACCACTAAATGAGCAATGAGGATAAGTCAGTAATGATACATTATGCATAGCAATTTTTTGGCACCTTTTTGGCACATTTTTATTTTACGAGTTTGCTTCTCACTATATGATATATTAAAAAAAAAAAATTATGTAGAATTAACAGAAAAAGTATTTCTAAAATACATGTAATTTGTAATTTGCAAAATAGTAAGTTCAGATAAAATATAAATGTATAGATAAAAATGACTGACTCCATTTTATAATTATAATTACAATACAATTATCACAAAATCACCTTTAAACACACACAAGCTCTTATAATGGAAATTGCTTTATTTACATCATTTTGCTTTGGATTTCTTTCCACAAACATTGAAACTGAAACATTTCAGGAGGAAAGCAACATAAGATAGAATACTAAAAATAGAGCTACTTTAATGAGAAATGGCAATGAAAAATTAGCAGTTAGCTCCCAGTCGGTGTTAGTCATTATTTTAAGTAACATTAATTTGTCTTTCTATCAAATGAGATAGGACAATGAGGATCCCAATCCTTGCCAAAATGCACATTACCAAATGTTCTTTATTATGGCTATTAGTGTTGTTTGATAGTAAAAGCAACGACCTTCTATGCTCTTTATAAAAAATAAATAAATAAATACATACATACATACATAAATATATTATTAAATATATGTTAGATATTCAAAATCAGGAAAATAACTCAAGGTTTCCCAAGACATTGCAATCAAGATTGCACCAAGAAAAACAAAGGTTCTGCAATACCCCCGTCTGTAGCATGACATTCCATAAAATCCCAATATTTCTAATGAAAACGTTTTTTGTATTTATCTTTTAAAAAGTACATATTAGACAGATACAAATTTATCTTGGGATGATGACATAAATATTCATATTCGTTTTCATAGCCACATATGAGGGATCAATTTTTTTCCAAGCTGCACCTGTACATTATTAGATAGATAGATAGATAGATAGATAGATAGATAGATAGATAGATAGATAGATAGATAATACAGAATAGTAATCTAGAACACAAATGTTATGCATATGCCCCATAATATCCAAATATTATAATCCATAATTGATCTGTGTATTACCGTTACTATTACTATTATATCATTTAGAGTCCTATTATAGGAAAAATAAAGAGGCCTACTATGAGGTAGAATATATATTTATTTTAGGGAGTATAATTCGAGCCCAGTTATTTTGGAAAAAGGAGCTTTATTATTGTCAGATTGTCTATATGCCAAATAACAAAGCTCTTTATAGTATATATTCCCCAAAATAAATCTTTCTGACTGTGCTCACAAAATTACCCATACTAGTCTTTTATATGTTCCAAATTAAAGCTCTTTATTTTCACCCCCATTAACTTGATTTACATTTATCATTTCTTTTCTCTTCTTAGCCTAGCATTTGTGCTGTCTGCAACTAATGAAAACAGAAGCTCTCAGCACTCTCTCCTAGCAACTTACAGCCATTGTACACAGCTATTGATACAGACATTGGGGTAGATCCAGAACTACATTTGCCATACGTTTATTCGCGTAGCGTATTTTCGTGTGCGTAAATTCTATACACTCCCCTAGGCACACCCCTTAAACATACGTATTTTGTCAAGATACGCTTTCCAAACCCTACCTTAACTTTGCCAACGTAACTGATACGCACACCCTACCTTAACTTTGCCAACGTAACCGCAGTGATACGCACACGTATGTATGGGCAACACGAATTTACGTAGCTAAGCACGCCCATACTGTACACTTTAAATACACACCCCCGCCTACTTAACGTAATTCAGACGTATTTTGTACTTGCATAAAATTGGCACGCCCACACGTAAGAATTTACGTGACACATACGTGAATGGCCCATACGTTCACAATTACGCTACGCTTCTGAGCGTATTTGCTATGGTGCGCATGCGCAGTACTTACCAAAAGGCGATTTTACGTCTCCGTCACGCATAAATTCGCTCACAAGCGTTGTTCTGGATCAGGCCTATTGACTGGTGGTACAGACACTACAGACATTACTGTATTACAGCCATGAAGGGCATCCAGCATGCTTGTATTGCTTTGACTGTCTTGGGCTGGCACTGGACAGCACAACCATGGTAAGCACAAGGAAATATATGTAAATAACTGAATAATAATAATAATAATAATAACAATAGTATCGCAATAGCACCTGCTATGGATACAATTTATTCTAAATTGAGTTGTAATTCATTAATTTGGATTTTTACACCATCAGGAATAAATTGCATCAATCACTAAAGCTGAAATATTCCCATTGGATTTAGGAGTCTTTTGGTGTCTGTTCCGTGCATCCAGAACATGCATGCATTTTGCAAGTGCACATGGATGCACAATGTCCTCCAGTACATCTCTGAATCTTCAATATCTATACTTCAGTACTGGAAGTCTCTCTGATGGCAGGACAGGAAGAGTCGGGCTGCGTTCTATGCCTACGCAAGGTGTAAGGGGGGATATAAGTGTACATTAAAGTCATGTTTAAGCCATTACTCCCTATTCAGACTCCCAAGCCATGCCCATTTTACATGAGGATGGCTCAGGCATTTGAAGGTGGAGTCCACTGCTAGACACTGGTGGAAGGGAATGGCACACACGTGAATTTGGATACAATGGGGTTCTGGCTCTAGGCTGCCACTGCTCCTGGATCAACAACCTGTATTTGGTCCTTTGTTAGTAAATAATATGTACTGGGCTGTTATTTTTATTTCAATAAACACTGTCATTTTACAGTTATGTACTGTTGTGGAAGGCTCTTCAGTTGCAGTGTATTCTGACTATCAAGGTATAGGAGCTATTTATTTAATAGTTGATAACTAACTATTTGTAAAAAAAAAAAGGAATTCTGACACTATAAATAAATGAACAAATAAATAAATCACCTGTAGGCGGTTGGGAATAACTGGTCGTATATTTCCCCATTTCTCTAATACAATGCAAGCAACACATTCTGATGGTCATGTTCCCTGCACAAATTTCACCGTATATGTAAAAGTGTATATAAATATTTAAGCAGGAACAGTATTTATAGTGAGAATTTGCTTTCCATCCCAGAACACAGAAACAACATTGAGTGGCAATGCAAGCATGAGGGAATTCATCAAAGCTCTTCTTCACAAAATAGTGAATAATTATGGAAATATTTGAAGCTGCTTCTGCTTCGTGACATAGTGGTAGATAGACATAACAGCTATACATGAGACATAATCAGGGCCTATTTTATAAGAATTAATTATACGTGATTCAGCGTATACAAGGGTCATTCTAGGGAGTTCTGAGCAACAGTTAAATCACTGGAGTAATTGCAAACAGGCAAATATTTATTTAAAGAACCACTAAGCACAACTTTACAGTTAAGTTATAAAGATAATTATAAATTTGGGTGCTTTTTAGTAAATAAGAGTTATGATTTGGAAAAAAAAAATGTATTTAAATATAATATAAATGGGCCAGATCCAGACCTACGACCGCTAGCGTATTTACGTTCGCCGTAGTTGTAAAAACGCTGTTTTGCATGTTGTGTGCATGCGCGCAGCAGAAACTGAACGTACTTACAAGACCAGGATCAACAACGTAACTACAGGCGATGGGGCGTGCCAGACATACGACACCTGTAATTACACTTCGGAGGCGGGGTGAGGCATTTAAATTGTACAGTAGGGGCGTGCTTAGGTGTGTAAGTAAGTGCAGCCATTACAGCCGGCCGCAGTTACCCTTGGAAAAGTTAAGGTAGGGTTTGGCGAGCGTAAAATGGCAAAAATATGTACGAGCGAGGGGAGTGTCTAGTAATTACGATAGCATAAATACGCTACGCATTGAAATGTAACCCGAGCGTAGGTCTGAATCTGGACCAATGACAGTAAGTATGAACTGCTCCTCTATATGTTAAATATATAAACTAAAAGCAACAGGAAATGAATGACTCAAAGTCAAACAGTATAATACAGTATAGTATGAGCACAGAATAAAAGGCCCTTCTATTATTATAGACATTAAATAAAGGCAGCAGTGTGAATTTATTCTACTGAATAATTTATTTTCAAATCAGGTTTTCAATATTTCTGAATGCAAATATTGTCAATAGGTGTCAAATCTATACATACAAATGTAAAAGACCTGTAACCTCTAGATTCAGACTCGGGAAAAACAGCACATTTGTTATTACTGTATGTGTGATGTATTATTACAGCATTTACATAACTGCCAAGCTGAGCCATTTCATGATATCATGATATTTTTCTGCAGTTTCTTCTACATTCTTTTCAGTTGTGATATCTGGGTATGAAATAAATAAGATATATTAGAGGTGTCTTAAACACAAATTCGTCCTGGATTGGTTTTCATTGGGAATTAGGTGGGAATACTGTAACAGAAGCTCAATGTTCTTGTGTATCTGCTCAGCTTATTCTTTAAAAAAAACCTGTACATATAAATAGAGAGTGGCTGTATATAGCTGTATGATAATACATTGTCTCATACGATGACAGAGATCCATAATTATAATACCATTACCATTATTTGCGGCCTCTTTACCATATCTCCTCCCAAAACTCTTGCTTTAACTTTTTGATATAATGGGTATATCACAATACAATACAATACAATACAATTGGTCTTAAGACTTAATAGAAAAATATATATATGAAATATATTAGTTTGGATTTGAAAGGAATAGTTTTTGAAAGTATAACCTAGACCTAAAGATATGACATAGAAATCAAAATATAAACATTGTGTCCACTTCACTAATATGTTTTCATTGTTTTATATTGTATATATATTTATATGTTTTAATAATAATTTTGGGCAAGTCCCTGAAATTCTATTCTTTAATGATCTTATCCCTGAGGGTTTATCAGTGGTATTGCCACAATATCCAAGCATCTGTGCATTCACAAAAGAAACCCCTCTCCTTGTACAGATGGATGTCTGTTAGTTAAAACGTACAATTTATTTTTTGAGTCCATCATATGAAAAATGGCAGCAATACTAAAGTCTGGATTGGTTCACAGCAAGAGCTCATGTCTAATCTGGACAATGTGATAAGAATGCATGCCCATGAATAGTCTAACATGAAAACCTTGATTTTTTTTGATACATTTTAATCAACACTTATCTGCACAGTGGAGAACTCATTAAGATGCATAACATCAATGACATTTAAGTGTTTAAGCCTAATTTTGGATTCCATAACATCTTCCTATCCCTCAAACTCTTTCCACACATTTTCCATTCTGCAAATGGTTACACTCACTCAAAACGCTAGCCTACCCCTCCTCCACCTTTCCCCTCCTCCACTTGACATTCTCACTGCATCCTACATCTATCCCTTCTTTTCCTTCCTTCCCCCTCTCCTCTGCTCACACCAGCAGTCCACTGCCTTCCTCCCCCTTATGTCTTCTGTAAGTTCATCCCTCCCATTTAGTGTGTTAGCTCACGTAAGCTGGGTCCTCCATCCAAGTGTTGTTTCCTCCTCTACTCCCTACCTCACTCTTGTCCCCCTCTGCTACCCTTTTACCCCATCCCCACCTGGTGGCTCCCTCTCAACCTCTCACAGCCCCTCCCTGATCTGCCAAGCTTGACATTTCTCATTTTTCCTTGCGTTCTGTGCTTGTTTCACTTTATTGTGTTTTTGTGATATTTTTTATTTTATTGTATTTATGTACTATGTTGTCCACCCCTACCCTGTATATCTATACTGTACTTGTACTTGTGTTGTATTTTGTATGGCGCTACGGACACCTTGGGGCACCTTATAAATAAACAATAATAATAATAATAACGATAATAATAATAAGTTACTACCATACATCTTTACTGATCCATACCATACTATTCCACTTTTAGGATTGTTTTGTGCTGCTGCCAGACATTAGAATGTCCTCTAACACTTTATTCGGCTTTCCACCAATTTGAAATATTCCCTCAAAACTCATCTTTTTAATCTTTCACCCTAAAGGCAACTTTCACTTTAGTTTACTATTCCTCCTCCTAAATTCACTGCTTAGACATACCCTGCCTCTGTAGCTCCAGGCAGTTTTCTGTCTATCCCTCCCCATTATAATGTAAACGCTTTAAAAAAGCACCTTTATCATAATGTAAATTTGTAATATGTTGGGCGTAATTATCTAAATTTTATTGTATGTCTGTGTCTCTTACGTATTTGTGGTATTGTTTTGTGTTCTATGTTACAACTGAAAATTTAGCTTATAATAATACATATTATTTTCTGTGAAAAAGCGTACTAATATAAGGGGAAGTCCCAAATCTGATACTTGTATAACTATAACAGCATTCATTTATATTCATTTCCATAGAGGTCATGCATACATACTAGAAATCTATGCATAAATCAGTATTTATAAACTAAAAATGGTACAAGATAAATGTCATGTAAGCAGTCAATTATGCAAATGTTATAGCTGCATTGCCTTTTTAACTACAGATTTGTACAGTGACCGAACTTCAATTCTTAGGACTTGTATTCTTTTTGAATAAAAAAAATAACAATCAAGTTCTCAGTCCATCGATCTCTACTCTGAAGTTGATGGATTTTCTATTCATTTACATCATTATATATTGAGTGTAACATTTTTTATTCAATTGGTTTATATGCTGAACACCAGTGAAATTTCAACTGTCAAGCTAACATTCCATTATAAAATATATTTATTAACTCATTGCAGGGCTTTTCCCCCATAAACCACTATACAAAATAATGTAGGATGAATGTTTATATAATAGAACATTTTCACTGTATTATGTCTCAGATCAATGAAGTTTTTCAGGATGTCATTTCAAATGATGCTTGGTTTTACATCAATCATTGTTAAATGATATTATGTCTTATTTATATAGAATTTTTTGATAATATTCTGTTGACAGTATTGACATAACATTCAATATGGCTATCATCTAGTGGAATAAAAAGTGTAAAGGAGACAGCATAAATTAATTAAATAAATAAATAAATAAATAAATATGTTCTTTTAACCTTTAATTGCATCATATAAGATTTACAAGCATTATACTTTTTAATTCAAATGGTCAGGAATTATTTACAAATTATTTCACTCAACTTAATACAGATAAAAATTAAATGCATTTAAATTATATTTAAAAATAGAATTTATTTCACATATTCATACAGTAATATAATAATTTGTAATAATAAAAGGATTGAAACCCAAGATTTAAATCATATGTGATCAAATCGTCTAGCAACAGATGCCTAGGGCCGCCATATCTATGCATCTTTGAGACTGCATTTGTGTCGACAACTCTCCCTTTGCATATGAGTTTTTGACTCTCCCCTTATACTGTAAATTATAATACAAAGCATCAACCACTTGCAATTTCAACACGGCTGCTCCATCAGAAGTCATCTTAAGTGTCAATCCTCTTAGGCTACGATAGATTTCAATGAGTTTAGATTACGTAACATGGAACTGAAAATCACCTGCAATCTAAACATTTAGAAAATAGGGTAAAAATGGATCTTAGAATCCAGCCTAATAGTATTACTTTAGAGGACTTGATTGCTATTTTATAATGCTTTAAAATTAGAACCCATTTATTGATTTAGCTAGAGTGTACATTGCAGTGAAGTAAGGACTGAATCCAGAACTCCAGTGTCGGATCCCTGCAGGATTCATACATCCATATGTGTGTAGTGATTGTGCCTCACAGCACTGAAGGTTTAATTCCCGAATTAGACCTTGTATGTGTGAAGTTTGTACGTTCTCCCCGTGTCTGTGCTCTGGTTTCCTCCCACATTCCAAAAACACGCTGTTAGGTTAACTGTCTGCTGTGTGTACATATGTATGTGTTAGGGACCTTAGTATTTAGCTCCAGTGGGGATCATGTTCTCTGTAAGGCGCTGCAGACAATTTGTGGCACTAGATAAATGTTAATAAATAAGCGTTAATAATAATAATAATAATAATGGAGAGTTGCAATTGTAGAACCATACCTTAATGTCACGACTTTGACCTCATCGGAGGCCTTCATTACTTATATGTGACACAAGAGGTTAATCAAACAGCCACCTGACCTGTTCTACAATGACTAATGTCCCTTGTTTAACTCACAAACTCACATATGACTTATTACAAATAAGGGTCTGGATCCAGACTTAATTAAGTGCTTAAAATTAGTTACTCATGGGCTAAACCATGTTGATTGCAGGGGGAGTCAAGTTAATTGTATTCTTTGCATGCAGGGATATATCTTTGAATTGCTTACTGCACACAGATACTGACCAGCTTTACTATCACACTGTTATTTAGACTTGGGATAGGAAATGTAACCTCTCAACTCTAATAGTGTTTGCAACAGATGAAATATGACTCCCCTGCAACCAATATGGTTTTGCTCACGAGTAACTAATTTTAAGCACTTATATAAGTCCGGATCCAGTTTAAGCTGCCAACACCAGGCCTTATTTTGGCATTTTGCAACTGTATTAGGTTCTCTTTTAAACAAATCTAACACAATTATACTTTTTCAGAATGATCATAAACCCAAAATGATCACAAAGTAGTGTTTAATTACCAAACAGGTTTATTATGTGAATCCATAAGAACACAGAAACCTGAACTTATTAATTGATATTTATTATGTGTCACACACAGCGGCAGACGCCGCCGGACTTACCCACCGCGGTCCCGCTCACCAGCAGCTTCTCCCAGATGTCAGTCTCCTGGAGGGTCTTGTCCTTTGTGGCGCTGTTCACTGGAGTCTTCATCCCCGGCGGTCCACGTGTCTTCTGGC
>WWET01000254.1:855680-867945 GCA_011038615.1 Limnodynastes dumerilii | reverse complement strand
CCCCCCCCCTTATCCGTCAACTAGTGGTCAAATACCAATGGGGGATCATTCATAACTTGATGCAATAGATACGATGTGGTATATTGAAGGGAGTTGTGGATTTTAATCTTAGTAGCATTTGGAAGGGTTTCCATGTATGCCTCCCAAACCTCAAAGAATCCTTCTTTTTTTTCTCTGTATCTAGCAGTGTCTCTATCCAATCCATCCTAAATAGGAAATGAAGCTTTTCCCTAAATAATGCAAAGGGCGATATCGAAGAACTAGTCCAGGTCTGCAGAATTGTCTTTCTTGCTGCAGAACTGAGAATTAATGCTAGTTGTTTGGTAGCACCATCCACTCTCTGCCCTGGCGGCAAAATACCAAAGATAGCCCACTCTGCAGTAAAAGGAACATAACTGAGGAGGTATGTGTCTGCGTGCTGCTTTATCTGCAACCAGAAACGTCGCAACAAAGGACAGTCCCAGAAACAATGCAATAGATTGGCGTCTGGATTGGCACATCTAAAACAACAATAAGAAGTTTGGACTCCCATATGATACAATCTAGTTGGGAAGTGATGGAAGAGTTTTAAGAACATCTCCAAGTATTGTGACGAGGTAATTGTTTTTCTAGAGAAATTTAGAGCTTTGAGGAGATCGCTACATGAAAGCTCGGGAAATGATTGCGTATAAAACACATTTCAAATAACCTCTATAATTCCCTACATTGTTCTAGTCAATTAGTTCTCAATAAACTGTGCTTATGCGGTTAAAGACATTTGACCGTTTTGCGACTTTTGACACCAAAGCCCTACCTTAAAACTCAAGCGAACTTAAATGGCGGTGGCTGAGACAGCTGTATCAATAAGCAAAAGGATAAAACACCAACACTGTATGCACATTGCAACTGTGGCATAACTTCATAGAACTTGCCCAAAGGCAAGATAAATGCTGGCACCCCCTTGCTCCCCTCTCCCCATTCATACTAAAGCTGGCCATACACTAGAGCGATTATTGACACGAACGCCCAATTATCGGGTGATTGAGCAAATAATCGATGCAGTTAGTGGCCAAGATCAATATTTCAAACGCCAAATAAACGCACCAGAAACACTCTGGTACAATTATTTGGTCTTTTGACATGTTTGATTTAAATACGGACAGTAGTACAGACAGGGATCAGCTGAAGCAACGCTGTGTGAAGTGCGGCTTCGGCTGATCCCTGTCTCTACTACTCCCTGCAATAGCCGCTGCTGCATATCTATGTACTACGCAGCTTTGAAGGTATACTTCAGAGCTGTCAGAGCAGCTTTGTACATAGATATGCTTCAGCACCGAGAGCCCTGCCCACCCCCCTTCTGCTAGGATTATCGGTCCCAGCAGAGGTGTATGGTGCCGATAACAAGACATTTCCCTAGCGGGATATCGTCCCGTTTATCGGGCCACCCCCTGCTGGGACAGATAATCGTCCTAGTGTATGCCCATATTAAGGAACCACAGATTACTTGTAAACAATCTGCAGCTCCTAAATCCAATGAACGGCAGTGGGTGAAGGCTCAATTTCAGCCCTGAACTGCCAGATACAATGGAGAAGTGCTGGCACTCGGCCACCGACTCCATTGTCTCTGGAAGTTCTGCCACTGCTTTGTAATACTATTCCCCACTACTTGAATGTGCAAATCAGCACGTTGGATGTCTCATGAGTTGTGAATTTGCATCTGATCAGCTCACTTTCGTTGTACAAAATCTACGATATACGATCCACCTGTATGGTAATGAGATGATTGTTGGAATCCTGGATCCAGTCAAACAGCAGTCACAATTCTTATTTTTTTTTTTTTTAAGCTAAGATACCCCACTTTTCTGTATTATTTCTCTGTTATTTAAATTGTTTGTTAAAATAAATATAGAAGATAGAATATTGTAATGCTCCAGGCTTTAAACATGGCATACAAGCGTTTCCAATTGGGAACCAACTTTTATTCAGCTTACTTTTTAACACTATTATTCCAGAACACTGTGTGATAAGTTATAATGCTTACACCATAAACCTGATATTGGTTATCATACTCTGATAATATGCAGTCTTTGACTTATCATCATTAAATTGAGAAGAAAAATAATGCAATGCACCGGCTAACAATCCCTGGCATCTACATTAGAATTTATGAGCCATCCTCACTTAAAACATGGATGGCTCGAAAACTGGAGACAGGGGACAGGCTAGCATTACCTCTATGTACAATTTATATACATTCCCCCTCCTACTTGCGTATACTAGTGTCCTGTCCTGCCACTGGAAAACCCATAAAAACACTACTAGAACAGATCCATACTAAAGTGCAGCCCAGATGCATGCACACACTCAAAATGTGGTTGTTTTCCAGTCTTTGTCTGGATCTGGTTCAAAGGGAAGTATATACAAAATTACAAGTCAAGATTGACAACATGAAGTCAATCTTGCCTTCTGGCGCTATACTATAGATTCACTTTCCAGTTTGGTGTAAGTGGCCAGATTAAATGAACGGTGTTGGCAGAACATGATGGAACCCCTGAGTAAAAGACAGAGAATATTAAGGTATCTGTTCATTCGCAATTTAGCCACTTCCACTAGCGGATTTCTCCCAGACAGCGCCTATATTAACCTTTTCTGAATGAAGCACACGGCAAACAGTTTAAGTAGGAAAGTATGCAGAGATATTCATTGATAAGCTGTATATAAACTGTATATTATTACCATTTATTATATTATACTAGGAAAGACTGCCTACTTGTGATTACAATCCTGCCCCTCTGAGAATGTGCACACATGTGCAGAAAAAAAAAGCAGCCATTATACAATTTAGGGGAAATCGGATATATGGCTCCAGCCATTTTCAAATACATCATCATCCCTGGTCACAACTAAAACTTTGGCGAGCTATATATAATAAAGTAATCTTACAGGAGCTGTTGAAGTTCTGAGCCTGCTTATAGATGTAACCCTGATGCCATATTAAAGCAGTTGACACTTAGCATAATAGATATCTATATCTCTATATATAACATTTAGCTGACAACAAATTATCAGAACTAACATCCTATATAGGGAATACCAGGAATTGTAATGCACAGATGAGGAACTGAGAAATCCAGGAACAGTAACACCCTAAGACCTAATCTCACACTAAAAATAACGAGCAGTTGGCGCTTATGACAAGTAAACAGATAATTAGACGTCCTGTTTCGCAATCTAAGCCATTCAAACAACGCCTCTTATGGAAAAGGTGCGTTTAGATCTAAATGCCTGCGCTGAAGCACAAGCACTGTGTCTCCGAGGCAGCGTGTACACTGTAGGTGAGTTGCCATGGTGCTGGAGACAGCGGGATGTGTAAATGACATCGCCACGCAACAAGGGACGCGGCCGACCAGGAGATTATAGAATCAATTACAGCCTTGGCGTTCCGGAAACTAAGAGCGCAGCCCACGTGATTCTCCAACCGCCCACTCTCCTGTTGCCAGGGACGCTAAGACCTTCAGGGAAAGGACGCGCTGTGATTGGCTAGTAACAGATGATGGGCGGAGTAAACGAACGTTTCTATTGGTCAGAAAAACGTACGAGAGATGATATGGAACGGGTTGTTATTGGCTGGCGCTGGAGGTATGGCTGTGGGGTGATACCGGTGTGCCTATTAATAGTTGATGCAGACAGCCGAGCGTGTGGAAGGCGTGAGAACGCCGTGATGGAGAGCATGGGAAATGAATGTGGTTGTGGGTTACGCTCCTGTTGAGCGGGTTCAGCGCATTCTGTATCTAGACGAGAGCTCTGTGATGAGCCAAGTGATTTATTCCGTGCTTCCTATTACAGCTGGCGGCTATAAAGCCGGGGAATAAACAAAGGGGATTGCTGGACAGCGCACAATTGTTATTGTTCTTTAATTGTCCTTGAGATAGCTTGAACACAACAAATGTAAACATTTTGTTTAAGGGTAATAACTCATGCTGATGAATGCGTTACCATCGTTCAAATATGACAATCAGAAAGACGTGACATAAATTGGAAGAATTTTATTTTCATATCATCTGTTTATTAAATATTACTAAATATTTGTACAAATCCCTTTATAAAAGAAATTGCAAAAATTACGAACTGGCTACCATTATAATGAACAAATGGATGATGTATCAACATGTTTATGCTTGAAAACTGCAGTTATTATTTTAGGAGTCTAATGAGATTATTGAGGTTTTTTGTTTTTTAACTGTAGTGAATAAAAAAATGTAATGGCCAATTTATTTATTGTTAACTTTAACAAAATAATTATGAGACGGATGGAGTTAGATGGATTCGGGCCCCATAAACAAGGGTCTGGGTCACGAGCCTGGTTGGTTGGGTGATCATGTCGCCCCTCCCCATCTGGCACAGCTATCAGCAGTTGGCAGCTTAAAACTCATTGACGTTGACTTACCGACAGCAGTGTCTTCTGCCCGTTGTGGCCCCCTGCCCGTAGAGGAGTGTGATAAACTGTCAGCTGTTGGCAATGTATTTATAAACAGTGCTCAGCACTCATAGACTAAGTGCTGTTTTAGCTGCCAGCTTACCTTTGGTTAGGAAGGGTGGACTCCGTCCATGGTCCTCCATTTCTTAGAGGCAGCAGCCACTCAAACTGCACCCACAGTAGTCACGCCACTGCTTTGGTGTCATACTGCATTATATCAGTACTTAGCCAATATTCAGGGGCAAAACTAGACCAGGGTTGACTACTTTTTATTTCTTTCCTCCGGGAGTTCTCGATGGGAAGAAATAGATGACGACATAGGGGCAGGGCTTAATAATGCAAATTTTATACAAATAGCGTCATTAAGATCTGCCCCCTGTAAACCACTACTGTAATCTCTAGTATTCCAGGGGTGGGCGGGGCTTGATGATGTAATCAAGTCCCCCCCCATCCGAACTCTAGGGATTACTATAATGAGAGCCGGGGGGGGGGGGCTTGCTGGAGATTTGCGGGCTCACCCGGAATACCGGGAGAACTGATCAAAATTCGGGAGTCTCCTGGATATTCTGGGAGAATCAGCAATCCTGAACTAGACATGGCCAGACCTGCCAGTGTTTCAATGTATCCACATGAACAATTGTGTGTCAAACTAATTCCTGAGAAAATTTTGTAACACTAATTAGGTTAAGCAAAATTAAGCAATGCTTTTTTGGGACTCCTGAACGTTTACTTCTATGGAACCTTGGTCCTGATCCAGAACTACGCCCGCCGTACTAGCTACTAAAGCCGATCTGCGCATGCGCCGGGCAGATGTTGCCTGGCGTAGCTAGGAACAGCATAGTGATGCTGGGGGGGGCGTCCCCCCAGTGTTACTATGTTAAGGTTAGTGAAGGTGGGCGGGGGGAGTTAGTTTAATGAGGGAGGGAGGGCTTAGCATAGCAACGCTCCTGTGTGAGCGTATTTTCTATTGTTTACACCGGCTGAAGTTAGGGTAGCCTTCAGCTGGCGTAAGCAAGGGAAAATACGGCCACACGGGGAGTGTCGGGGAGAGTAGACGCCGATACGCTGTGCTTTAGTAAGCACAGCGCATCGGCGTAGTTCTGGATCAGGCCCCTTGATTCCAATTTACCCACAATTGCAGAATATGTAACACATATAATGCTTTACACTATCTGCACTGTGTCTATAAATCACAATTAAATACCCCCGTAAGAATTAGGCACTGTGAATACACATGTATTACAGGTGGTAGATACTGACTGCACTTTTTGGGCCTGATTCAATTAGAATCGCGGCCTGCAAAAGAAGGGAAAATGTTCGCGGTGCGCATTTTCCTGTCTATTACTGTGTCCGATTTTTTACTCATCTCCATGAGGCGTGGATAAAAAAAATAAAAAAATTTGCACAATTAACTTAGCACCGCAAAACACGCGTCTGTGAGGCTAATTGAATCAGGCCCTTTGAGTGACAATTATATACAATGAGCCGGATCCAAACGTCCGTACGACACCCTATTTACTCACACAAAGTGCATAAGTGGGTTGTCTGGAGGGAAGGGCACATGCATCCTCCATATGTTACACGCTTATCTACCATCGTACAAAATTCAGTAGTAGATCCGTCCCTGGCAGAGAGGAAGATTTATATTATACAGCATGGGCCCGGTTTAACACACACACACACACGGATCAGAGGTCGTACGGACTGCTGATCCGCATGTCAGTGTCAAGGGTCTTGATCTAGTAGAATGTGCCTCCGGCATTAATAATTTATCTTTTCCGACTTCTTCTCTTAAAAATAAAAAAAAAGATTAAAAAAATGTATATATATGTGTACAAATAGGAAGCATCATTGAATGTCTGGCCTATAGCACAAATGTCAGCTAAAAAAAATGGCATTAATAACACTGATGCAATTTCTTGCCAAAGAATGACCCCTCACTGTCACTTCTGTGCCTTGCTGATTATGTAAATGTGTTTTAACATATTTGAAATTGCATAACCCTTTATTACTCAGGATTTGTGCAAAAGGGCGCTTCTAGAAAGCTCTATTTTTAGCTATGGAATACTGCACGTATTTTTTATGGTACAAAATATTGCAGGTAGAATTCCTGAACATGGTCTCCAACTTAACGTACAGCAACATATGTATGTGTTCATGAAACTGTGAGCGATTTGTCTCCCAGTTAAGATCCGTATAATAATAATGTACCATGTTCAGACTTTTGCCAGAGTTGTGTTTAAAGCTTAAAATGCAGTGCCAGCAGGCATCCGATGTCAGATCCGGTTGGTTCCAGCCTTCCGTGGGGGCAAGGGAAGGCCACACCCCCTGCTTAAATGGACTTCTACAAGCAGAGCCCTTTGTTTAGATTTCCAATGCGTCCTTGCATAAAATGTGGATCCATTCCAAGTCTAGATAGGGTGGAGGGTGCTAGGCATGCCATCGCTGTACTATATCCATATATCTTCCATCCCACTAGCACCCCTACTGATGTCAGAAACACCACGGATAAAGGAAATCTGGATCCTGAGGATTCATACTAGAAACGCGGTGCATTTGATTCACACAATGTGTGTGTGTTCTGATCCGTGCAATTAAGAAAAAAGTGCAATTTACACAAGTCTTAATTTAGCTTTTTAATACTGAAGTCTGAAGTCAGTTTAATATTCTTTTATTGTCATCATAAAAATGTCACTGGCAAAAGGATGCCATTTTTCCTTAAACGTATATTTTATTTGAAACATATAGTGATAGTAAATACCATATACCTCTAGTAGCTTTATTATGGCAGAAATAGAACTGCTTGTCCATAGCCAGCCCTTTTCTCCCTGAGTTAATGGAAAACTCTGAACGATCTACTCTAGATACATTTTATCTTTCATTATGACTTCCTTTTAAACAATATAATAAATGATTAGCTTTTTGACTACTGCAATATTTGCATTTGCTGTCCTATCCCCAGCAGTTACACAGAATTTGGCTATGTGCCATATTATTCAGACTGGGGAGTTTGCACCACATATGCATACCTTGCAAAGAGCAATATATTTAGTTCTTAAAGCTCTATACATAAGCTGCACATAGGAAGGCATGAGAATGATGCCAGAAGTGGGGGTTTACCAGGCAACAGCCTCATCTCCTTACTGGGCAGCAGTATGAGGAGAGGAGAAAGGGGAGGAGCTGAGTGTGGAAGGCAGCTGAGGCACAGTCCTGTGTTACTCTCGGTCATTCAGCAACGTGAGCCGGCTTCATCCAGCTGTACTGCAAGGGGAGGCACTTCCAGCTACACCTTTTCTTTCAGGGTATTTAAAGCAAGCTTTGAGATTCACAGAAAGCCGGCTGCTTGCTTCATGTGGCAGGGAAAAAGGAGTGGCTACTATCACACTGACTCACATCTGAAGTCATCTACATGACAAAGTAAAGAGACTTCATGCTTATTGTGACAATCAGGTCCCTCTGTGCTGGAGTAGTGTGAATTACTGTAATCCCTTTACAGTAGTATTAAAGCCGGATCTGTGCACCTGAGGCAGAAATAGATCAGTGTATTGGACGTCATCGTTTGCAACACTAATCTCCATAAAGACGGATTGTGGTACCTGGGAGAAGATCCCTTGTGGTGCTTTTGCTTTCACCTGCTCAGGATTTTTCACCACGATCGCCATAAGAATATCCTGCAAAAATGATGCAAATATCTGACTCCTACAACCAGAAGCACTCCTTGTTCAATGCTATGAACAGATTCATAGGGGCTGTTAATAACATGGACCAAACGGTTATGGTGCCTAGCTTGCTGAGGGACTTACCTCTGGAAATAGAGGTGGAGGATGAGGTCCATAACAGCAATGGGGCTGCCAACTACTTTTCCAGGAATGACATGCACAGCTACTACATTCTGCTGAAATCCATCAGGAATGACATTGAGTGGGGAGTCCTGCAGGGAGATGACAGGAAAAAGGACAAACTGACCACTGTGGACATCAGTAGGCTGGAGGATGCAGATGGAGAGGAGAACCTGGAGAAGCAGTTCCACTACCATCTTAATGGACTCCACACAGTGCTCAGCAAACTCACCCGGAAAGCCAACGTCCTCACTAACAGATACAAGGAAGAAATCGGATTTGGGAGCTGGGGACATTGACAACAGTGGCCTATTTTTTTCATTATTATCATTTTTAATATTATTTAATTGGTTATGGTTAATTTTGAATGTTTTGTGGGGTTTTTTTTTAACATTGTCTTTTATGTCCTTAAAAAAAGGTTTATTGGATATCGTTAATATAGAGAAAGCTCAGTCTCTTATTTTGATGAACCAATCTTATTTATTATTTTAATACTATCAGGGGTTTACAGCTAGAACCATTGTATGAATAACATTTCCTGTAATACACCACTGGTAAGATGCAGTGACTAAGAATCCTTGTAGCACTGCCCTGGTTAACCTTTTTGTCTACTGTAGGCAAGCAGTGTGGTCAGACATTGCTATGATTAAATGCCTTATTACAGTTGTCGGAGTGGCTTTAGCCATTATGATGCATAGACCTTATATTCTTCCTAAGTACTTAGTGTGCAGTACCCTTAATTAGGGTTGCATAGTTTTAATCAATAATGATTATTAGTCAGCTACCTAGGCGAGGAGAGGAACAAGTGTATTTTATTTGCTTTCTGTTACTAGAAGGGCTGGAGAATGTGTCATGGGCAGATGGGTGGGGCGAGTGGGAGAAATTCTAGTGCAGATTGCATCAGCCTTTCATGATTTTGCACTACTTTTCTATCTAAAACAATGGTACTGTTATAGAGTTAGGAGCAATAACAAAATAAGGAGCAAGTCTGCACTTGGCAAAACAGGTTGCTTTTACTTACAGCAATTACTGAACATCTTTATTTTTACACTGGAAGAATCAAGCTGGGTACACACTATACAATTATTGGGCTGATCAGCTGAAAATGTTATAGTGTCTGTCAGAGCACTGACAATACGGCTCTGAAGCTCTTCCAACCGATAATCGGATCAGCAGGTTTACATAACAGTCCAACCGTCACTGCGCTGATCTTATTGATGGCACAATGCGCCCAGTAGGTCGGTCAGATCATCGGGTAGTGTGAACCCAACATTAGGTTCTTCATCTCTCACATCTAACTTTGTCCTTTTTTAATTTGCCTCCTCCAGCCCAGCAAGGTTGTTCTATGGTACAGATCTGCTGTTCCTAATTGTGAATCAGCCAATATGTTCATATGTAATGCTTATTTTGCACTGTCCCAAGAATGCTTGTATTAAATGATGCTGACCTAAAGGATGAGAGCTCTACAAGAAGTCACAACTGTAGTTTCAATATTCTCAGTTTGTCCTTGGCTCTTTGTGATCCAGGGCAGGTTTTTTGTCATTGTTGTGCATCGTGTGTTATTAATATACAACATTGCAAAATACAAGCGGGCAATTTAGGCTGTTGTTAAGCCAATGACAAATGAACTTTCATCGTTTATAACCATTTTTTGGAACTGAATGAAACACCTGTAAAATGTTTAAATAGGATGTGGAATGGTTCCTTGTCATATGCAAAATAGCAAAAAGTCAAATGAAGCCTTTTTATTTTGTTTAATATTATATTTTAATAAATAACACAATGTGTATTAAGTGGAAATCCTGGTTATATGTACATTTTTTGTGAGTATTTGCTATAGACGGAATAATTTGTTTATATAAAGGTCTTTATAATAGAATTACATTACAAGTATTATTTGCTTTATAGATAAAATGCTTCCTAAAATACAAACAAAGCACCAGTCTTTGCAAATGATTATGTGTCCATAATATCTACACTGTCTTTGTTGATTGCTCTGCAGTGCAATTGTAATATAGTGTAGATTGGTAGGTAAGCAAAGACTTGACACTCCCTTAGCAGAGAGGATAATATCCACCAGAATGTTCCATTATATATACCAGGGAAAGTCACTGTAACATATGCAAATAACTTCGATTGGTACTGCTGTCTACTAATTTCTTTTAAACACTGAAATAGACCCATGCAACTATACTAGAAGCCATTTTGTTTATATCATGTCCTATGAACCAACCATTTTGATGTCAGCAGTCTTTAAAATGTCAGAATTCTACATTATTTTAATATTTTTTTATAATTATTATTTTTATTTTAATCCATTTTAGTGGGTATAATGTTTATAAATAATTGATTAATTTCTGGTGCTCTATAGGGTATGCTGTTGGATTTTGCTTCACACGTGACTGCATAAGGCCATTACATTAACCAGATGATCTAGGAAGAGGGTCCATTGCTAAATATAATACAAGGGATACATATATAAAAATAGCACAAAAACACTAGACACATTTGTACATATTGAAGATAATTGTGTATTTACGGTACCTTACATGTGTGCCATATAATTAATAATATTTTAAAGGTTCAGTTGGCTCTTATACTCGCTAGCCATGTAAATAATAGTTTGTGACAATTCACATTTGCCTCTTGTGTGCCTGGTCTGTTTCTGATTAAAGGCAATAATAGACCTACCATTAGTCTATCATGCGCTTTAAGATAAAATCAGTTAGTGACAATGGGGCTGATCCAGACCTACGCTGAAGTAGTGAGTAGTAGGGAGTATGCACTCCCCCTGACACTCCCCCTTTCCTGCTGTAGTTACACTATGTTACGCCAGCTGCAGGGTACCCTGACTTTAGCTGGCGTAACTAACAACCTGATTGTACCCACCTAACCCGGCCCTTCCAGCCTAATTTCCCTGCCTTCCCCTGCCTACCTTCCTTAACTGTAGCGTAGTTACGGTGATGTATGATTGCCACACCCCTTCCACCGTAATTACGCTAGAGTTAGGGAAGCCGGATCCTAACTTACTAAAAACCCTAACTGCGCTCAGAAATATCTGCCGGGCGCATGCGCAGATCGGCAAAACAGCCGATCTTACGCTTACGCCCACCGTGAAAACGGCAGCCGGCGTAGGTCTGGATCAGCCCCAATGGGTTTTATTTATAAAAGCAATATTTTATAGAAACACATAATTCCTATTTATTTATAAGGGAATATTCATTTGTCTGTTGTGCTTTGTAACCAGTCTGAAGGACACAATTTACCATACTATTGATAATTCAACAATGATTTTGATTTAGTGACTGTTCATTTACAAAAGTTGTTATGCATCCATTAAAAAGTGCTTTTAGTTAGTGTTTGTGAGTAGTTAGTAACAAATTGTTACTATGTTTGGATGCTTTAGATACCCTTTGTTCTTTATGCCACGCTCTGTGTCACAGTTTGACAAACCAGTTGCTATGTAGCCAGGCTAGGTAATTAATGATTGTTCATGCTTTCCCACCAATAACCAGATTCTCAATTAGACTTGGGGCTAGATTTACTAAACTGTGGAAAAGGTAAAGTGGAGATGTTGCCCATAGCAACCAATCAGATTCTAGCTCTAACTTTCCTGTTACATACTAGAGAATGTCAGCTAGAATCTGATTGGTTGTTATGGGCAACATCTCAACTTTTTCTTTTCCACACTTTAGTAAAGTTAGCTCTTAGGGCTATATTTAACAAAAAAAAATTTCCCCCGAAGGGAAGCTGCTCCAGACTCGCCTGTGTTCGCGGCGAGCCTGGCAGCTTCCCCTTTAAAATTTACTAATACTTACCCCTCCGCCGAGGTCCCTCGAAGTCCCTTGAAGTGCTCTGCCCGCAGCGCAGGCACTTCATATCGAATGATTCCCGCACATGCGCAGAGACTTCAAAGCCGCACTTAGAAAATTTCAGCCCAGATATGAAAACCCACTGCGCATGCACAGGG
>WWET01000254.1:829975-845771 GCA_011038615.1 Limnodynastes dumerilii | reverse complement strand
GTCATATCATATAGTCAGTGAGACAGATCCAGTGATAAAGATGTGTCTGCATGATCTGTTACGGTACCGAAGTCCCGCTTAATGGGGAGTCTATCTCAAATGATGTCATATAGTCAGTGAGACAGATCCAGTGATAAAGATGTGTCTGCATGATCTGTTACGGTACCGAAGTCCCGCTTAATGGGGCGCGGAGTCTATCTGGGGCCTGCTGTGTCTTTGCTAGAGCCCCTGATGGTGGGGATAGTCTGGGCTGCAGGACAGTCAGCAGGTCGTGGTCCCCGGTAGGCGGTAACTGATACCATTATTGTGTTAGAGAAATAGGAACCACAGACGGGCCAGGAGGCAGTACAGAGTGAGAACAAGTACTGGACTGGAGACAGTGGTAAGACAGATAATACCAGCAAGGGTCTAGCGAGGTAGAATACCACAGGCTGAGAGTAGTCAGTGGATTGGAATAGTCCTAGGTAGGACTGGAATGCAGGGAAAAAAGGCACGGAATAGTGCAAGAAGTTATAGCACGTGAATAACCAGTATTAGAATTGAGTGCAGATGGAGTAGCACAATGAGTAACCAGTATTAGAATGGAGTGCAGATGGAGTAGCACAGTGATTAACCAGTATTAGAATGGAGTGCAGACAGTGAGTAACCAGTATTAGAATGGAGTACAGATAGAGTAGCACAATGAGTAACCAGTATTAGACTGGAGTGCAGATGGAGTAGCACAGTGAGTAACCAGTATTAGACTGGAGTACAGATGGAGTAGCACAGCGAGTAACCAGTATTAGACAGGAGTGCAGACAGTGAGTAACCAGTATTAGACTGGAGTGCAGATGGAGTAGCACAGTGAGTAACCAGTATTAGACTGGAGTGCAGATGGAGTAGCTGTGGACCTGATTCACACTTAAGAATTTTTCCGATTTTAGGTGCGTATATTTAAGAACGGATGCACTGTGCATGCGTAGTAACTTTTACACGCTAATTGTGTTGGACTTAAGTTCGCAAATTCCGTGCTTATACATTACAAACTTAAAATCTGTAGGTTCTTAGTAACATACGCAGAAATGGGTGTTCCATGAATAAGTAACTAGGCAGATACGAAGAATTAGGTAGAGAGAGGCATTTAAATGAATGCGCGGTTATGCAGTTAAGTGCCTAAGTAGACGCCCTACGCATTCAAATGCAAACCAACAGTTAAGGGAGCCCTATCGCACTCGTAAGTCACATAAGAGCCTGAAAACTAGGAGCGTGCTGAGGGAGTTTCATTGCTATTAGTTGCGTATATTTAGGAAACTATTGCGTTCTTAAGTGTGAATCAGGTCCACAGTGAGTAAAGACAAACTAGACAGACTGGGGCCGAGACAGGAATATACTCACACAGGAGACACAGTAGGAGAGCTGGGTATCCAAAAACAAGGGACAAGGGGCAGGTTAGACAGGCAGCAATCAATAAGAAAATGCACAGCAACAGAGCAGGCAATGAATAGACGCTATAATCGTCGCTATACAGTGGAACGACGCGTCATTTAAAGGACCGCCCGCCACTGCGAGGGCTGCAGGTTCCCGCCAGCGAATAGCATAGAGACGCATCCTGGTAACCAGGAAATAGGCATGATGCATCTCCAGGGTGAGGAGGCAGATGAGGAGAGGCAAGGCAGTGTTTATACGCCATCCTGATGATCGCTGCGGCGTGTAACATGATCAAGAGCAGACATTTCAGGCATGATTATAACAGGCCACCAGCTAACAACAAATGAAACTGGAATTCTGTAGCTATAATTGGCTCAGTATGCTCTCTCCTTGTCTATGGACCAGATCCAGACTTGCAATTCCATGGTGCTTGTAGCTCTGAGTGCAGCAGAAGCAGGGATCCAAGGCCACATCCCCACTACATCCAGACTTTCTTGCCTCTCCTTACCCTTAAGGAACTTCCGTTAGTAGACCCTGTTCCTTACAACTTCCTCTGCGGCCTTATGTAAAATGAGGACTCATTGGTAGTTTGGACAGTGTTTGTCACGGCCTGCTCTACTATTAACATACTTCAGCCTCCCACTTTAGCAGACCCTCCAACATAACCCATTCCATTAGGTACAATTTATTTTGCTCCTGAGCTTCCAACTGTCATTCACCTGGTTTAAATGAAGCAATTGATATTTAAAAAGCTAGTCAACAAAGGTGGTAACCATAGTAACAGGTGGAAACTGAGGAGCAGAGTATTCAATACCTAATGGAATGGGTCATGTTGGAGGGTATGCTTTAGCGTAAGAGAAGATCCAGATCTGAACTGGTAATGCAGTGCATGCAACATCCTAACAAGTAGTACCCAGCGTTGTCACTCAGACAGACCATGCCACAAGCATCACATGGAGGAATATTAGCAACTGAAAAGAAGACACATTAGAAAAAGAATCAATGCTAGTACTGGATGTGTTCTACTTATATCACATTGTTCTACATAATAAAATATGATTGTGCTATTTAGTTTTATCCAAGGCATTTGAGCCTTTAAGAAGTGCTCTAAGTGATTTGCCTGTACAATGATGAATATAATGAATACTTAAGAGATACTGGCCTTACTAAATAGACAAAGCGTTTCAAAAATCTGTAGCTGATTGCCATGTTATGAGGTGGTGCTCCTATAAATGAGAAAGCATAGTATGGAGCACACGTGTCAAAGCTGCTAGAAAGGAAATATGGAAGCGATGCCCATAGATAATAAAACACTAGCCATTATTTATTCAGGGCCAGTGCTAGTTCTCTGGGCACCCTAGGCGAAGTTCTGTCCTCCCCCAATGAACCTCAAGGAATTCAAAGAATAAAGCTATTCATTAAAATAGCGCTGCTGAGCTTAAGCATTATACAGTCAGTAGTGTATTATAATATAGATAATGGATAATGAACAATTAATAATTTAATATCTGTGACATCAGACTGTTGTAACTCACATACATCCATCAGCTATATTATATTATTTCGCCTAGGGTGCCAGAACTTACCAGCCTATTTAGAAAGGTCAGAGATAGAAAGAAAACACCTGAACTTACCTCCCTGAACAGCTCCTGGCACGTCTGCACTCTTGACTCTGCAATGGCCAATCATGAGAGGAGCTGCGGAGGAGGAGCATGCGCAGCAGCTCCAGAGCCGGCCATTTTGCTTATGAGTGAGAGAGCAGCGACCGCAGTCCATGGTGATGCCCTGATGCCGCCTCTAAACAGAGCTGCAGACGCATCAGTGAGAGGCTGCACGGCCGAGCAGCCGGTCATCTCATTAGCGGCCGTTGGATACTTTTCTTAATGGGCTGGATTAACAACCCTCCGCCAGGCCTGCCGCCCTAGGCAATTGCATTGTGGTAGCGCCAGCCCTGCATTTATTTAGAAAAATGATAGCTAGAATCGGATTGGATGCTCTGGGCAATGTTTTATTTTTAGGTGGTTTGAGAAAGCCACTCCATGAATTGTAATGCGGTATATGGCTGGAAACCCTGCGGTGTCACATAAATGATTATGATGGAAGGTGATTGGACACTCTACTGGGGCCAGCCACCTTCTGTGCGCTCCTAATTGTTGGATGACCATTTCAAACAGTAAGGATTATGCAGTAAATAAATGGACAGGGGAAGCTGTACAAACCTAACCACACTGAGCCCAGCATTATCCATGTAATAGAACAAGATTGAAGTGCATGCTAGTCATGTACACTCTGGTGGTATGACATGGAAAACCCCCTTACAAATTCTGCAATCATCTATCTCTTCTAGTGCTCACTGGACAGTGTAGTTAATGTTAAGGTTTTTTTTTTATTTAATAGATGTTTTGTGAAAGTTTTATATTTGGGGCCATATTTACTAAGCTGCGTGGTTTGGATAAGTGGAGATGTTGCCCATAGCAACCAATCAGATTTTAGCTAACATTCTCTTGTATGTAAAAAGAAAGTGAGAGCTAGAATCTGATTGGTTGCTATAGGCAACATCTCCACTTTTCCAAACCCTCACCTTAGTAAATCTGGCCCTGGACTTTAGGTGGAGTCACACAGCATGGGTTTACATTTGAGCTTTGCAATTGTGTACGGAACCTTTTTAAGTAACCACCATCATACAGAAACATCCATAATGCACTAGTATATTGCAAACTATGTTCAAATCCAACAAATGTATTCTTTCATGTAAATAAATGAGTATCACACACACAACCAAGCCTAGGATATTTTGTATATCTGTGTAGCTGCATTTGATTTGCCCTATGAATCATAGCCCATATCTTGGTGTGGAACCTGTTTTTTATTAGTCAGAAAGCAAGGTGAGTTTCTCATGGGGAAGAAATATGAAACCAATGATGGAAATGGTTAGGACGCAGGCAGGCACTCCATGCGAATTATTGTCAGTATTTGTCTATCTATCTCTGTCTGGAAGACCTTGATATATTCCAGACTGCAGTATGCTATAAAGATGGCTGGCAGGTGTGAATTGAGTGTTTTATTATATCTGGTGCACAGACAGATGTATGGTTTGTACAGGCTTTTACCACAAAGCCTCTTTTTACTGAGAATTTTAACTATCTGCACTTTTCACATTGGTACCTAATGCTTAATATAAAACCTCCCGAGTTTTCTGAACTAGACCCTGCACTGTAATCCCCTACAACATACACAAAAAAGTACAATACACATTTATGGCATGTCGGGAAATGGTGTAAAGGTCAGCTGTGCACTCTCCACATGAGGTAGCATAAAAGTTCATTGTTGTCAGCCATTGAAATACTATGAACTGTGGCTCTCATGACCCTCAGGCAACACACTGACAAATGTCAGGATCACAATCATAAAGAGTGTATTATAGGGCTGCCAACTTATAGGAACATGGATGAGGTGAGGGGTAATTGTCAAGGATCCATGCTGGCAACCACCTTATAGAAATGAGGATATAGTGAATTAGAAGTCTTTTATTAGAAATATATTGCTGTGTTAGGTCATGTCAGCTAAATACAAACCAGATTGCATAGAGACAGAAAAAAACAAAGCATATTAAGAAATATGTATGTATGTATTGTAAAGTGCAGTCTTGCTATGTCATATAATACCTGCAATATGTAGTCTTAGAATCTTAATGCACATTTTGATTAAAATATGATTGCCCATAAACCCTGACAAGGTGCCTGCGTTCAGATAGCGACATACTACATACACAGTACAGTCCATTTCTAAAGCATAGAACTTACCTTTCTGATTGGCGTTTGACCAAGGTTATGAGTTTTATACGTGAAGCGGCCTTTCTTTGTAAATCATAATGGCAACGTACTTAACTTCATATTAAGACCCTAATGATGTAAGTAAGCTCATATAAGTCACATACACAAAAGTAATGAAACAATAATGTATCTGCCATCAGGGGCCGGATTTACTAAGCTGCGGGTTTGGAAAAGTGGAGATGTTGCCCATTGCAACCAATCAGATTGTATCTGATATTCTCTAATATGTAATAGGAAAGTGAGAGCTAGAATGTGATTGGTTGCTATGGGCAACATCTCCACTTTTCCAGACCCGCTGCTTAGTAAATCTGGCCCCCGCAGTGTATCCAATGCTTCACAGCATACAGATATCCACAGCAGTTCATGGGGTCCCATTGTCTGACCTTTGGGGACTCTCAAGACTACCTCATTGGATTCCCCCTTTAGAGGGTACAGTTTAATCTCTGTGCCCTGAAATTACCAAATGCACCCATATATGCCATAAATATGATGATAATTATTATTATTACAAAAACAGTAGTGTAATAATCAATCATATAAACTGACCTTAGGTTCACTGCTAATACATGAATAATTGTTGTACGAGGTCTAACTCTCCTGTGTATAATGGGAATATCTTCTGTGCAGACTCTGTTGTACGATGTTGTATGGTCTAGTGGGCACAGACCTTCAGAATTCCCTATTGGCTAGCTGTACCCTTAATTTCAATATGCTGGTATAGTAGAGGGCCAAAATCTACATAGAAACACAAAAATATAGAAAGTGACAGCAGATAAGAGCCATATGGCCCATCCAGTCTGCCTAGTAGTTTATTTAAAACTATATATATCCCTAGACTCTGTTTACATGAGGACTGGCTGATTGCTAGGATACCAGCCAGCTCTCATGTAAACTGGTGCGGCCGGGACTTGGTCAGACTGAGTCCCGACTGCAGCGGTTTACATGAGGGCTGGCTTGTATCCTAGCAGCCAGCCAGGTCAGCCCTCATGTAAACCGCTGCGGCCAGTCACAGTGAGAGCATGTTTAAAAGGATCCAGCCGGCAGCCGCATGGCCAGCAACAGACCGTGCGGCCCGGGGGGCACATGCCCCCCTGGCCCAGCCCGCCACTGGCTGCTATCATATCCCCCCTCTCCTTTCTCTGCTCCAAGCTATACATGTTTAGTTCCTCTGGCCTTTCTTGGTATGTTTTGGACCATTTTAGTTGCTCTTCATTGCACAGTCTCTAATGTATTTATGTCTTTCTGGATATATGGCCTCCAGAACTGAACACAGGTGAGGTTACCAACGATCTATAAAAGGACATCACTACTTCTCTCTTTCTGCAACCAAGCAGACTTGCCTTGCCTTTCTCATTGCTTTGTTACATTGCTTGGCTAACTTTAAGTCACGTAAAATAGTGACTCCTAGATCCCTTTCCTTCTCAGTAGTTTCCAATGTAGTGCCACTAATGATATATTGAGCTTATGGGTTTTTATGCCCCAAGTTTGCATTTAACTGCAGTTGCCACACTCTTGACCATTACTCCAGTCTACCTAAATCATCCCACATTTTGTGTTCCCCTCCTGGCGTGTCTACCCTGTTACATATTTTTGTGCAATTTGCAAAAAGCATATTTTTCCCATGTGTTTTAATGGCAAAGCTCTTGAAAACAAAAACCTAGAAAATATAATACATATATTCAGAAACTCACATCAACTCACGCACGACCACGCGACCAGCCACAAGCCGAGCAGTGCGGACAAAGTACGCATGCATCGGACTGGACACACAAGCAGCCGCATGCATCGGTTTAATGATTTTGCTGCTTTAAAAAAATTTTAAACTTGGAATATCCATCAAAAAAAGGTGCCGGTGCGTTCTATGTCAAAAAAAGTACTGCATATATTTGAAAACTGAATAATATGATCAATTTGAATCATTAACAGTTCAGGTAATATCCCTACTGTAAGTTTTTAAATAATTTTCACAGATTTTCTTGTTGCCCATAGAAATTTACAACAAATCCAGTCTGGAGGTGTGACACACGCATGGGAATCACTGCCTTATGGGAAATACCTAAGCCGTTTGTAAACTAACAACTCATGTTTATGTTTGAAAGCTTTTGTAATTTTATATGGTGATTCCCATTTCTTTTACCTCACAAATAAGCAATACTTTACACACATTATATATGAACTCCTATATATTTATCAGAAAGTAATTATTCACAACACTTTTAATAACGCATAATATGACCAGAAAACAGTAATAACAAGAAATACAACAGGTCTATTGTGAAATATAATTATGAAAAATTTACTTTGTTAAGCTACCAAGTCATTTCCTCTTAACTTTTGATATAGCTAAATATTGTGGCAGATATAAAATAGTTAGAGATGGCTGCACTTCTAATCATTATTTTCTCACAAATATCAAAAGTTTAAAAAGGAGAAGGAGGTGATGGTATTTGGTATTGAGGAAGGTTATCACACTTAATGTAGTGCTGAAGGACAGTCTAATCCCTTAATAACCCTCATTTTCACATCATCATCTACAATTATTTGGGTAGGGACTGCATTCAAATATCTGATTTTGCAGTACTCTGAACTCCTAAGGCAGCATGCAAGGGGACCTGCTCCCAAGTCAACTTAATATACATATAATTTTTTTATACTGTACAACATTGCTTAGCAACAGGGGGCTGGATCCAGACTTAAGTGATTGAAATTAGTTACTCCTGGTTGATTGCAGGGGAGTCAGGTTAATTGAATTATTTGTAAACATCATCTCTCAACTCTAATAGTTTGCAACAGATGAAATATGACTCCCCTGCAATCAACAAGGTTTAGCCCAGGAGTAACTAACTTCAAGCACTTACTTAAGTCTGGATCCAGCCCATAATGTGTAAGGAAGGTATAAAAGAAGGGAAATATTTGTTACATTTTGGGCCATATTCAGACTTAAAAACGTTTGCAAACATACACATGCCATGTGCGTAAGTTGGTGTTTTTTTTAGCGATCTGTACATGCGCATGGCAGGTGTTACACATCGGATCTCACTACATACGGAGCTGATTTCCGCACGTACACAACTTCGTGTGACAAAATATGTAATGTGGCTGGGGAGAGGCATTTAAATTGTACAGTATGGGCTGGGTTAGGTACTTCCACATGTGGAGAAGTTAAGGTAGGGTTATGGGATGCCAGACTGTCATAGGAGTGCATTTGCCACATAAGTTCGGACTTTTGCTACGCCGTGCGTTTTTAAATTACTCAAGTCTGAATCAGGTCCTTTGTAGTTAAAAGTAGACAAAACCAAAACAAACAATATTCCAAGACTATTCCTTATGGAAATCCTACCTACCACAAAACAACAAATGCACAACTCTCTATGTGGCCATCCGTCTTTAAATGTAACAAGTAGCAAGTGCTAGGCTGGAGCATGAGATTGCAATCATACCACACACTCTCATTCTAGGAGTGTCAGGGAGGAGGAAGAGAAATCTGAGCAAGCTAAACTAAATGTTTAAAGAGGGTGAGTCACAATGTGGGCGACTTTGCAATTCAATGGTGGTATTCTTAAAAAACCTACTTATGTTACTTTACGCCCATATCACCAACCCTTCCCTGCAGCCTGTTGAAATAACTTGTCACTGAAACTAAATTCAACATAGTTTAGAGACAACAAATTAACTAGTAAAAGGCTCTCATCTAAGGCATTTTACAGCAGATGGAAAGGCAAACAGCAGTCCTACATTAAAAACATTGAAATACTAAACTATGGGCCGGATCCAGGGCTACGTTCCCTTCACGTTTCAACGCATAGTGTATTTACGCTATTGTAATTACTATGCACTGCCCTCGCTCGTATGTACTTTTGCCGTTTTACACTATCCAAACCCTACTTTAACTTTTCAAAGCGTAACTCCTGTCGGCCGTAATGGCTGCAGGTACTTACGCGCCTAAGCACGCCCATACTGTACGATTTAAATGCCTCATCCCGCCTACAAAGCGCAATTACAGGTATCGTATGGCTGGCACGCCCCTTTGTTCGTAGTTACGCTCTTGATACTAGGATGGTACGTACGTTCAGAGTTACGTTCCGTAACATCTGCCGCGCACATGCGCAGTACATACAAAATAGCGCTTTTACGTCTTCGGCTATCGTAAATACGCTAGCGAATGTAGCTCTGGATCTGGCCCTATATATATTACTAACTTAATATAACAACAGAATACCAATAGCTTACACCAATAAATACCAACTCATCACCAAAAACATAGGAAAGCATTGTTTTTTTTTTAAAAATAATTATTTGTAAATGTATGGATTACAAATATAATATAAAACTTGCTTTTACAATATACTTCTGACCTCTTTTTCTTTCAGTTTGTAAGCATTCTATATAAGTTATTGCATTGATGATATAATATAATATGATAAATGAGGTTTATTTATTATATAGAATTACAGGAAGCCATTCTGTGATGGGTGTGGGTCTGCAGTACGAACGTCAGTTTTTCTAAAGGGCCGTTTCATACCTCTAAATTACAAAAGTTCTCCTTAATCAACTGCTTCTGCCTGAAGGAGGAGAAACAATTGATTATCCCCAGAGCAAAGACTGCATGGCGGATGGTGAGCATATCTTCTACCCTAACCCTTATGCTAATGTGTGGCGGCAGTTTTTCCGAATAAATGAATGGATAAGTACGCCGAACCCATTCATTCTTAAAGATTTAACAATAATAGTATTTTCGAAATATATGTAGCTGGAAATCAGCTTTCGGCTGTCTGTATTTCTAAAATATTATTTTTGGGCTGCAGACTGTAACCATTCCAAGATATAGGACACTTTTAATGTCTCAGAAATATGCCCTATACATACTGTATGTATTTCATCTTTGCAAACAGTATAGATTTGAGAGGTGATGTTTCTAAGCCCATGTCTATATAACAGTTTCAGAGAAAAGTTGGTCACTATCTGTGTGCAATAACAAAAGGATAACATTATTTTGACACCTAAAATTCAACATGCTTTTACCCAGGTGTAACTTTCCACCACTTTTCCTCTTATTTTCAAACTCTGGATCTGGTGCCTTATTATTATTATTACTACTACATTATTTTGTTTGCACTCCAGTGTCTGGGTTTAGAAAATACTGATGCCGTTCCTACTAAAGATGGCAGAATAAGGCATTTATAACATGAAAAGTGTTCCTTGGAATTTCCTGTAGAACAATACAAAAGAACTCTAGGGAGATGACTACTCATTCACACAGCAAAAAATCAAATACCCCCCATTTATAGACAGATGAAAGCTTAATCATCTCTGTGTGTCTCCAGCATGCTGAACTGCCTGACATCTTCTTCACTTGTCACAGCTGCTGCCATTTATGTAGCTCATCGATAACTCCAGCACCAGCAGATTGCAAATAATCACACAGAAATTCACAAAAAAATAGCCACCTCCACAAAATTAGGTTGTTCTGCATGTTTCAAGCCAAATTACCCTCTCATTAGGAGCATGACAACAATATGGATAGCTTTCATTAATATCCCAGACAATACATACTTGAAACAAGTACATTAGTCACAAACTAATTAACATTGGTGTTCTAAAAGAAGTAATAAGTAATAAACACAGTACTATTTGGTAGCTCATGGATTGGTAATTGTGGGGTCGTGACAGCAACGTGGGCTTAATTCAGACCTCTGCATGTGATCCGTATGTATGGATGGCTGGAAGTCTTCCGTGTGCCACACTCATGGTACTGCCCTCTCACATGTGGACTTTGAGATACGCATCCATTACCCTACTTTAAGTTATCCGCAAGGATCTGCGTTTGGTACGCACAAGATTCATGTGGAATGCCTAGTGCCACCTACAATGCCTGTTTAGCATAACTATCCCCTTTGCGGGGATTAGGCATGCAAAGGGCATGGCATGATCTGCCTTACAGATCTCCTTGTGTACGGAATTGCATCCGCTACAGGACTTTGGTTATATTGACAAAACATAGGCGTTAGAGTAGGGGTGGCAAAGGGATGAAGGGGGCACTGTTCCAGGGGTTAATAGGGGTCACCAATAAGTCTTTATGACTGAAATGCTACAGATTACTGATGAGCCTGTGTAATGCTTGCATTTCAGTCACAGAGACTTGCAAAGTCTGACAGGTTTGCCCATGTGCTCCCATCCTCCTCCTTCCTTCCTTCTTCCTCCTCCCTTCTTACAGATGCTGCGATAGGATGTCACGTTAGCATTATACTTACCTCAGAGACTGCCAAAGGGATAATGAGGACAGTGCAGAAGAACTAAATGATCTTTTGCCCTCCCCCCCAATTTAAAAGTCTTCTAATGCCCCTGTGAAGGGCAACCATAAAGCTTAAGTCAAGATAACATTTATAATACCACTCATAAGCGCTAGACCCTATGCTGCAGTTTTATACCTGGAGAGTCCACCTCCAAAACAGACAAAAAAGTAAAAGATATGGCGGCTGATTCAGAGCTGCACTTATACCTTTTTTTTTAGGTGTAAGTGTAGACCTGAGCAATACCGTGTTGAACTGCAAGGTGAGGCACATTTAAACCTACTTAGAATTGAGAAGTGAATTTTCTTAGTTCAACTCTAATTTATAGATTAAACACAAATTCTATCACGCCAGAAAAAAATTCTCAGGGAATGAAGTTTCTTCAACTAGACAAATTGAGCTCAATTTTTAACAAAATGTGAAGGATTATTGTGAAGATAGATTCTATGCCATTTTCTTCCTAACACCACTTTCACATCACCACCCTTGAAAAACACAACCCGGGTTTTTGCTGATCAAATTGCGTGAATGAAAAGCTGCGTTATAAGGCAATCTATAACCTGGGAAATTCCCAGGTCTGTGCCATGAATTTCCCGTGTCTCCTTTCTGGTCCACCTGCAGTTCTGCTATTCACCGCTATGAATTTAGTAGTTGCCTGTCTCCTTTCTGGTCCACAGTGGTGGCGCATGTGCAGTACTTCAAACATTCAAACCTCGCAGATCATCAAGGGACCTTGCCAGAGGGGTAAGTATTAGTAAATTTTGTGAACAAAGTTGCCAGTCTCCCAGTGAAAATAAGCCAACCTGGTACAGCTTCGTTTACAAAGTCTCATAAGAGTAGAGACCACACTAAACGTGACTTATCTGCATAGTGGATAAAAAAGTAAACCCTAGCAGAAAGCTAAGATGTAAATAAGGGACCCTCAAGGAGGCTTTGTAATGAATGTTCAGAAGCTGTATTCTCCGAATAACCACAGTCCTTATTTATACATCATGGGCCCGATTCAGACTTAAGAAGGACCTTGAAATTAAGGGCCTGATTCACACTTAAGAGTGAGTTCGGTGCGTGCATGCGCAGTAGGTCATTTCGGACAGATACGCGCTTAAGAAGCCGCAGCTTCTTAAGTGTGAATCAGGTCCTAAGAGAGGAAAGTTACTCCTAGGATAAACCATGTTGATTGCAGGGGGGTCAAATTTCATCTGTTGCAAACAGTATTAGAGTTGAGAGGTGGCATTTCCTAGCCAATGTCTTAATAACAGTGTAATAGTAAAGCTTGTCACTATGTGTGCAGTAAGCACAAGCAAAGCTATATCCCTGCATGCAAAGTATACAATGAAATTGACTCCCCTGAAATCAACATGGTTTTGCCCCGAAGTAACTTTCCTCTCTTATTTTCAAGCTCTAAATCAGGTCCCTTATCTTTTACTTTCTTAAGTGTGCAAAGAAATTAAATAAGTAAAAAAAACCTTTAATATTAAGCATAATTTGAAAACTTTTCGGATCAGTAGCAATAACAAACTCATTTTAGCATAAAAAATACATAAAAAACTTAAGGGCTTTAGATACGTATCTAGGGTTAAAGTATGTGGAAAAAGATACTATAATTCCCATCTATCCTAGAGACACAGGAAAATTTAGGAATATTTCATTAATTGCATGTATTGAATCTGCATACTAGTGCCTCTTTTAATGCTAATTTCCATTTTAATAATTACATTTCCCTTACTAATACACAAATGCAAATTGCTTTTTGTCTCTAGTTTGTTAATGACTTAAAAATATGCAACAACAACGGAGAAAAAATATAATTCACAGTCTCTGCACGTACAATGTGACAGTGATAGAGCCACATACAAGTTGTATATTGAAAGCACAATACCTTGTTGTTAATGGGATTATAATAGTAGAGAAAGATAAAGCTTATCTTAAATGTAAATTACAGTGTACCCTTTATAAACAGAAAAAAAAACCTTGCCAGTGCAATCCACAGTATCATTTTGTACTTGTTAGAGCATTATATACCTCACAATGTCATCTATCAGGATGCCTGTGGGATTTTATGGGAGAAAGTTTAATATAACTATGATCCCAAACATAAGTTTTTGATTTGTTTTAGTATCACTTTTCCCTTTGGGCCTGTAGTGAAAATACTGGTTGTAAATCTGCCCAGAAAAACACATAATTAATTACTACACCTATACCCATATGGTATCTTTCTTCTTTTCTCTTTAATGTTGATGACCCCTTAGTTTATGGTCTCCTGGTCAGGGATTCTGTCTTGTTCAGCTTTTTCTGTTAGTAATTTTAGGGGTCAGCTTCACACATAAGCAGGGCTGCCATCAGGGGGGGAAAACCGGGCCTACTGTCCCAGGCCCCGTAATTGATGGGGTCCGTAGATACCTACAATGGGTTCTTACCGCCAATACTTGCAGTTTAGAGCTATACAATAGCGAGCCAATACATAGGGAAATCCTTCCCTGCCTACCGCCCAATGGTAATGCGGTTCCGCAGCAACCCCACCCCATGTGACATCATGGATGATGTCGTATAGGGACGGGCGCAGAAGATGTGACCCGGGCCCCAAAATATCTGGCGGCGGCCCTGGACATACAGTTAAGCTGGTGATACACTGGAACCATTACTGATCCCAGCAGGAGGTGACCTGATAAACAGGACGATTTGCCACCAGGGAAAGGTCCTGATACCAGCGCTATATATCTCAACTGCTGGAACTGATAATACTAGCAACAAGAAGAGGGAGCCTTTCAGTCAGCTGATACTTGACACGCGGACAGGCTCCTGCTTCTACTTCCGTGGCGCTCCTAATGACCATTCGGTTGCTAGTGGGCAGCCTTTTATATTAATGATGACGTCAGAAACACTAGAGCCCCTAGTGTAACTGACGTTATCATTAATATAAAAGGCTGCCCCCTAGTGACCGAATGGTCATTAGGAGCGCCACAGAAGTAGAAGCAGGAGCCTGTCCGCATGTCAAGTACAGTAGAGGCCGAGGAGCAGAACACACCACCGGAGACGCCACTTCTAGCAACCAGAGGACAGTCTTCAAGCAACTGGAGAAGATTCAACTCATCAAGCAACTCTTCCCAGCAAACGGTGAGTGTCAAAATGTTTATTCTTTTTCAACACCACACAGTACATTCAGATACATTTAGTATAGGGCATGGTGACCACTGGAGGTAAGTGCACACATTAGGGGGTATTATTAGTCAAGTAAAATGTTTATTTTACATACTCACTTTATAGTGATGTATAACTGTATGTTTTGTGCAGACTGTATTTTTTGTTTTACACGCACCACACACAGCGCAGCATGGTTAGAAGTCTTACCATGCTGACGCTGATATTACTACAAGGCTAAGCAATGCTTAGCCTTGTAGTACTATCAGCACAGCATGGCTAAGGCTTTCAAGCATGCTGCACTTGGATTTTACACACAGAAAAACACGTCAAGTAGATTGACGTGTTTTTCAGGTTCTGTGTGAGACTCTTTCATTGAAAACACTTAACACAACCCGCAAGTTTGTTTTCAGTGATTTGCCGGTGATCTAAAGGCGATTTAGACAAATCGCCTTTAGTGAATCCGGTGATCAGTATGTTTTCAATGCCAAACATCTGGACGAGTTTTGTCTCGCGATATTTGGCGAGTTGATTTTGCTAATGTCAAAAGTCACGGGACTTTGCCTTTAGTGAATACGGTGATGGCCAAATCGCCTACAAACTCGTCTTTAGTAAATATACCCCCTAGTCTCCGCTATACAGTTCCCACTTCATCCTAAATACCACCATACAAAACAGACTATATATCTTGGACTATATATCTCAGTCTCCCATATTCAGAGATTGAAAATAAGGGCCTGATCCTGAGCTACGGCCGTCGTCGCTAGTACGGCGGCCGTAGCTCTAATGCGCATGCGCCGGGCAGATTTTGCCCGGCGTTACGATCGGGTGTCCATAGTAGCGGCGTTGGGACGCTGGAGGGGACGTCCTCCAGCGTCCCAACGCTCACGTTACTCCTGGAGGGCGGGGGGAGGTAAGTAAATTAGGCTAGGGGGGCGGGCTAGGCGGCCATACGCTCCTGTGTGAGCGTATGGCCCCTTCCTTACGCCGGGCGAAGCTAGGGTAGCCTTCACCCGGCGTAAGGAAGGGGCCATACGCCCGCACAGGGGGAGTGCCAGGGGGGAGTCAGCGATGTAACGCTGAGCGTTAGCACGCTCAGCGCTACATCGTTGTTCTGGATCAGGCCCA
>WWET01000254.1:797063-809226 GCA_011038615.1 Limnodynastes dumerilii | reverse complement strand
GAGGGCAGAGCGCTGCAGAACCCGACAAACTGACAGGCTGCAGTGCTGTGTCCTCTCTCCCTCTGCTTAGGTATACAGCGATGTATACCCAGACAGAGGTAGAGAGGACACAGCGCAGCAACCTGTCAGTGTGAGTTTTTTCCATTCATTATTTTTTTTGCAGCCAACCACTCAGCTGGCTAGATGGGTCTCCTGTTGACAGGAAACCCAGCCAGCCAACCCATCAGAGAGATAGGCTAGCTGTAGGCTCTCTAGCAGAGATTATCACCCCCAGCCTTTGCTGTGCGTGGTGCCGATGTCAGGACCTTTTCCCAGGGGAAAATGGGTGCACACACGCTGGGAGCGATAATTTTTAGTGTGTGCCCAGCTTTACTGTTATCCATATCCCCATCATGTGTTTTTAGCCCCTCCCCAGTATCCCCATCCTGTGTCTCCAGCCCCGCAGTATCCCTATCATGTGTTTCCAACACCCCAACCAGTATTCCCCATCATGTGTCTCCAGTCCACCAGGATCCCCATTATGTGTCTCAAGTCCCCCCAGTATTCATGCTTTCTTCATGTACATACAGGAAGTTCCTGTATGAGCTGCTACGGCTTTTACATAGAGCAAATGAACAGTTTAGCAATCAGCTGCTCCATGTAACTGCCATGGCAGCTCATCCTGTATGAGCTGCCAGTCACCATAGCGGGGGATGACCGGTGTCATCCAGGGCCTGCTGCAGCATGTACATGTCCCCCCTAGTTACTTAATAAAATATAGGACTGGCCGTTACAGTAAAAAATATGTTTACATTAAATACAGTAAAATTTGTAAAAATCATACTTCTCTTCATCTGTAATGGATCACATCTTGTAAACTTTTAATCCGGGGGAGTGGGAAAAATAAAAAACTTTATTACTGATGACACTTATGTCCTGCTTCCAGGACATCCTGGTGCTAATGACAGTTCTGCTATCAATGGGTTATATTTATACCCTCAGTGAGAATGTTCTCACGCTGAATGAGTTGAAACATGCAGCTCTGCATAGGGTGTATAATGGATCCGTTTCTACGGATCCGCTTAAACTCTGAATCCGGTCCTATAGCTTTATCCCAACAAATTACAGTGATGCCAAACATTACAGCAGTAACACGTTAACAATACACCCAGCACACTTATTACAGTAATAACTACATAGTTTATCTACATGCATTACAGCAATATTGCCACCTACAATATTCCCACTATACTCTAAAAACCGTTCATAAAAATGAAAGAATGAACTAAACAAAATGTCGTACATGGATTATAATCCTACACCTCCCAGACTCACCGTAGTCTAAATTACTTATACTAAAAATTAAGTGATTTAAAATAATGGGCTCATATTGGTCTTACAAGGCTTCATTTATTGACAGCAATGATGCTGTTTTTCATGCTGGAAACTAATTAAAGCCTGAGTGTTCAGGCTGTCTAAATTTAAATGCAACAGGATAGTGACAATGGGCTGGATCCAGACCTTGTTAAGTGCATGAACTTAGTTACACTTAGGCTAAACCATGTTGAATTCAGGGGGAGCCAAGTTAATTGTATTCTTTGCATGCAGGGATATATCTTTAAATTGCTTACTGCACACCGATACTGACCAGCTTTACTATCACACTGTTATTTAGACTTGGGATAGGAAATATCACCTCTCAACACTAACACTGTTTGCAACAGATGAAATATCACTCCCCTGAAATCAACATGGTTTAGTCCAGGTGTAACTAAGTTCATGCACTTAACAAGGTCTGGATCCAGCCCAATGGCCCGGATCCACATATGCGGTCTTTAAGACCGCATATACGCAATCTACGTATAGAAACGATACGTAGATTACGTACAATAGTTACTACGCACAGTCTGGAAGACAGCCGTAGTTCTGGATCCGGGCCAATGAGCTTTGAAGCTATCTGGCTATACACTGAGCAATATTCTGTCTGATCCAGTGGTATAGGGAGTCTGCACAACCCCTAAAATGTCAACAGCTAAAATTGCGCGCTAATCATTTGATCTATCAAATCAAGTGTGTTTTATTTGATGGATCATGTTATCAAGGCTCTGGACAATTGCTCAGTCTATGGCCTGCTTAATAATAGTGTTTTTTTGTTTTGTTTTTTTTACATTATAATACAAAAATGTAGATTTTTTTATTTTTTTTTGGTTTTGGATATGATTGCTAGTTGACTTTAAAAATGCTCTACAATTACAAAATGAAAGGTTAATGATTATCTCCATATAGCCCAGCTTCTGTTATGTAGAAAGTATAATAGTAGTGTTATCTTACTTGTGCAAATCCACGTTGCTTACCAGGGAGCTGCTGTAACTTATCACCTTTTAGGTTCCCACTAGCCTAAACCTTTTTTTCTGAAGGTGGGTTTAGATTTTGACCTGTGGATCCAGTCTGCTGTACAGGTGAGGGTACGAGCCCTTGAACGTATAGACATACGATCCAAGGAGCCAACCTAATAACGTCTGTGGCATCCTTAATTATAATTAGAACAACACAGTAGTCTGGATAGTACAAAGGAAGCTTTTCATGCCCTCACTCTCAGTGGTATAACTAGGGTTGACGGAGCCCAAGGCAAATGAAAAAAGTGTGCCCGCTTCCCCTGCTATACTGTTTTAAAATGTAACAGAAATTTAATTATGACGTTCCCTTGGACTTGTATGACCATCGGCGCCCAGGGTATGTGTCCTATAAAACCACCCTAGTTATGCCTCTGCTCACTCTACTGTCCACATACTCCCCCACATAGCGTAAGCAATCCCTGCCCCATACATACTGCCCTGCTGTTGGAAATGCTTCCAGGACGGAACTCTGGAACTTGGGGGTGAGTCTGGTTTTGGTGAGATGTTCTGATGTCACCATAGAAATGTTGTTTCAGTGTTTAAATGTTGGAGAGCACAGAAGTCAAAGAAACATCCTCCAAATTAAAAATATCAGTGATCCTAAACTAAGCCTCCGCTTTCATAAAGCATTCACTTCAATGCCTTTCTGCTGTGGTGGTCCTAACTCAACAAGTGCTTAAGGATTTATTTATATTCTGTTTTAATGTTTAATGTATGTTTTAACATTGAATTATCTTTAAAAGTTCAAATTCCTAGAACTTTCCGAATGTGCGAGAGTCTGTCCATCCGACAGAGAAAGGGGAGTGACCTTCCCCTGTCACTCCCCTCTCTCGTGAGGGCGCTATGGCAGCTTATAAATGTAACCCTAGCATAACATCTGCAGGCCACTTCCGATCCTATATCATCAACGTATGCAACAGCATGGTCTTTCTTCACCCAGAGGGCCCGATTTAATTGCCGGCGAAATTTTCAAAAAGATTGCGTCGATCGAAATACGACGCCTTCGGCGGCAATTAAACGGAAAAAATTCGCCAATTCAATTATTTTTTTACCGCTGCGCTAAAACAGCAGGCAGCGATAAAAAAATAACCAAAGAAAAAAAGAAATCCTTCACTGAACGCCACAAATAACCTCCATGCCAGCAACTCTATGCATACCTATATTGCTACAGAAATAAAATATCTAAACCAAATAATTAAATCTCTAAACCAAATTAGATCAACAAATCAAAACAAAACTACCATTCCTCCCATGGTTCAACCTTCAGCAAATCTTCCATAACACTCTAAACAGAAAAATCCTCTCCTAGCAATATTTTAATATGGGGAAATAATCAAATCACTCCCTCATTTTTGCTAGGGAGATTTTTCTGTAATATTATAGGAAAATGTGAAGCCAAGACGAGTCCCCCATCTGTTAGAGTCTGAGTTTTAATGATTTGCCTTGATTTGTTTAATAAGGTTTAACAAAGATTAACAATCATTTATTATTATATTATTATTATTATTTATGTATATATCTATATTCCGGTTTCCACAGGGCACAACATTGGGCAGCGATAAAAATCCACACCTCTCATAGGTGCTGATTTTTATTGTTAAAAAACCGGCGTATTTTTAACGGAAAAAAATAATTGAATAAGAAAAAAAAATATCGCCTGTAAATTAAAAAAAAAAAAAGCGTTAAAAATTCGCCGGCCAATGATTTTTCCCTAATTGAATCGGGCCCCCAGTATTTTAGTAACAGGCTTTTGGGAGGTGGCTGGGGCACCATGCAGGCTGAATGACAGGACCCTATACTTTTAGAACCTTTCTATTAATAAATAAAAACAAAGTTTAAGCATCACTAGATCATGGAATCTGTCAGTATCCTTCCCCTTTTTATTGTAGTCTAAAATTCTTGACAGATTTTCTACCAACTCCTATTCTGAGCATATGCACCAAACTGCAAAACATTGTTTAGCTTTCTGAAATTGTTACATTGTGAATGGTAACATATGGCTTTGATTCCAGGGTTCTTTAGGACTGCTCTGCTCATTAGAAGAATCTAGAATAATATCAAGCTTGAGCATTTCTTCAACCCAGAACTGTGAATGCAAAGTACCCAGACGTTCTGTAGTTGGAGAGATCTCTGTGCTTGTCAGTATAGTACTTGAGACTAAAAGCTCACTGACAGAATGTCAATCAATGCTTTTCGCCTTGAGACATTAAGCCAGGAGATGACCTGGATCACAACACTCGTATTGTGACTTAGGGCCCCATTGAAATTTTTTTTTTTAAATAATATGCACGTATTTAAAGGTAACTTGCTTAGAGGCTTATCTGGTGATACTTGTGGGATCCTGTTGTAAAAGATGATTTTAGATCCAATGGATCTGAAGATAAAATAAAACAAAGGGCCCCCAAATGACCTCTTATGTGCAGTATAAAACAATCTTATTATTTTTATAACACAGTGTAATACTCGTACTCCTTTAAAGGTAAACATAGCATTCTTATCTGGATCCTAATGAGATGCTGATCCTTGTTTGGTCCAGACTCCAGAAAGAGGTTCTCAGCTGTCTATTTGCAGTGTCTCTAGATTAGTGTCCAGCTAGCAACTATACAGTGTAGGAGGATACCCTGTGCGCTTCGTCATGAGAATTCATCATGGATGAAGTCTGAGGACTGTATATGTTACTAGCCGTGTATAAGTAATAAGTTCTTGAAATATTTATTATTTTTTCACATCTGTTATTTCTTAATTTACTTTCTTCATTAACATTTACAGTGTCCATGTTTGTTATTAGGGAATGTTTCCATGCTTCTGAAGCTTAGCAATTTTTTTTTATGGTTCCTGTCCTATATACGGTGCTTCAAACTTGCTGCCTCCCCTGACCATAACTGTGTGTTGTTATGATGACTATGCTTTTTAAGGTCTACTTGTCCAATTAAGAATTGGGAGATAAGCATATTGTATAATAGTGAGAAATATGTATTCTATGTTGTTTACCTTTCTAATTTGTTTCTGAGCAGTAGTGAACTGTGTCACTTCCAAATACTACTGATAACCATATACACACAAATCATACAATCCTTTCGAACACACATAGTAGGCTAATATTAGATTTATATTATCAATTTGTATTAGTCTAGAATTTCCTTTAAAACTTAACTCTTAACTCTACCCTTTTTTTACTTTAAAATTCCCCTCAGTAGATTAGTGTATAGTACATTATGGCTGTTTTACGATTTTTATTTTAATTATCTAATGTCTGAGAGTTCTCTCTTACCAAAATGTGTTGGATTCAGATTGAGCAGCTTATTATTGGTACTAAGTGTTAATCACGATCCCACCTTGATGAACATGTGGTGATCATAAAGGGATTATATTTCTGCCCTGCAGCCAGTCTCAGAGTAGCCAGTAAAATGTCACATATAACTCTGGAGACACAGATAGACATAAATCACAGTTGTATCTTAATGGTTTATGGACATCTGTGAGTGCATATCGACTCCGCACGTGTTCTTGCTACTCCGTGCTTGGCATTATTGCTGTGCCTGCTGCCTATCATCTACGATGCCATAGGCAAGTAGTCTTCTCATTTTTTTTTCTTTACATGATGTGCCCTAGAAAATCCCAGAGTGTAGAACATAAATCTTGTTTTCTCCAAGCCACTTTTTCCTTGAAGGGATGCTCTTGAGCGAGTCATTATGTCTTATTAACGATCCAGTGCCATGGAAACATGTTCAGGCAGCCAGCCAAAGAGGCTGCAAGCATTCACTAATTACCCAGCTCATTGTCGGAATAAAAATTGTATCTCCACTGGCTCTTTACTAGTTAATTGTACCCACTGGTTCTCCAAATGTACAATGTTAAGAAGTTTTAATTCAATTTTTTTGTGTAGAGCTTTATTTTTAATTTTAAGTGGAAATTATAAAATTTGTGACCATTTCTACAATTTTTCTTTAAAAATAAATAAGCAGAATTGATTTACTACATAAAATTAAACGTATAGAATCATAAACTAGCAGGGATAGATCTTCTTATATGTGGAGAAGGAAGTGTTGTCTGAGCCATACAAGGTGTTTCATACATGTCTCATAAGTTTTATGAATGTCTTCAGATTAATCTATGTTAAAGGATAATTATAAGACATATTAAACACCTCTATATGTATAGATTTAGGTTATACATTTAATTTGAATGTTTTTGTAACTGAATCATTAGATCCGGTGGGCTGGATCCCAGGATCTGTCTTTTTTTTTCCTCATATATTCCGATGATTCTAATTGTGGATGATTGCAATGTTTCAGGACTTAAGAGGAATCACACTTCTCACTGTTCTTGACTGAAACTGCAAGTGGGTATGGCTTGAAGTTACAATTTACAGTATAAAAGCACATTCTCTGCGCACCAATCTAGACTTCTGCACTGCTGCCATTTTTCATTTGCAGAAGGAAAAAACTTAAGGGGGTATTGCAAGTGTTCGTGTGTGGGGAGTAGTTACCGGTGCGATCACAAAAATGTGAGGATATTGTGACCCTGTGTTGCTTGGCGATCTCTGTGTTGTTGTAGTTGTTCAGGTAAAAGCATATAATGCTGACAAGAAATAATAAAAATAAAACTTGTTTGCTGTATGTATCCTATAAAAGCATCAGTGTGCAGCTTAACAGCCACTTAAAAGCTTTATACAATAAAAAGAAGCATTTAATTGATCCTATTAGCATATTGCATGTAAAATTAATGGGTTAATCGTTTGAATGCATGGCAAATGCTAATATTGTGTTGGTAACGTGTTTTTATGTTTTACAGGTGACAGTTACTACAGCAAAGAGATTAACAGCTACTGTCTCATTAATTGGCTGGTAAGGAATGTTTCCATTAATATGGCTTAATGTTTATGCCACCACTGTCATAGAATGTACTGGACCTGATTCAGAGGTCCGCATGGTCGCAAGTCGCAACCGCAAAAAACGTTCTATTCAGAGGTGCGTGTTTAAAAAAATAAAAAAAAAAAATTGGTGTCAGATTTCTCGTTCTCTTGATAATTCTTACAGTGCCCAAAGGGTATAAATACCCCCAATGACAGTAGACCTGTCATTAGAGCCGGGATGTCCGGCGTGCAGGTCGTCTGTATTGGGGTTTTTTATTTTGCCAAGGCCACCCCCGGATTAACACTGGACCCCCATCAGAGCAGGTAAGTATGTTTATTCTTAATTTATGTGGGCATTTTTTGGGCATTTTTTATTTTATTTTAAACGGGCACATGGCGCAGTTTTCTTTACATTTCAACTATGTGGGCACGTTTTTTTTTTTTTAAAGAAGGGGACAATGTTTTTTACATTTTAATTTTTTTATGGGGCACATTTTTTACTTTCCTATGTGGGCACTGTCATTTTTTTAATGATAGGGACTAGGGACGGGGCCTTTACATTCTTTTTACATTTCTTATTATAGGGGGACACTTGTGGCGTTTTTTTGTATTGTTTTGGGGCAAGGCATGCTGCCTATAGTAGTGCTACTAGAGCAAGCATGCCTTGTCATTTATGGGCATGCTTGCACCAGTAGTTCTACTAGCGGCAGCATGCCCGGGCGGGACGTTCATTATTTATTTCATATACTTCGGCGGCTGCGGGGTAGGCGGGGGAAGGGGTTAATTTTTACAAAAAGCTTTTTTTTGCTTTAATTAACTTTGTGGTTTTTTTTTCAGCTCTGCTGAGCTGTGTCTACACTCGCACCATCTCTTGAGATGGTGCAAGTGTAAGGCTAATTAAACAGCCAGCGGACCGCGATGGAAACTATATTTAAATGAGAAAAGCGACTCTTTTCTCATTTAAATATTCCTCCACAGACGCAGCCCGGTCGGAGGCGCACACAGTCGGATGCTGTGTGCGCTCCCGATCTGGCATGCGCAGTGGCCATTTTCTCTGCGCTTCCGTCTGAAAAATAGATGGAAGCGCATCTCTGAATCAGGTCCACTATGTGCTCCTATAAAGATCACCTGTGAATACTTGTTTGATTAGACAGGCACTCTGGATAATGTTTAAGATATTGATAGCTACGAGGTGCAGATGCTTCTTACAGACGAGAGTAGGAACCATCAGGCACAAATAAAAACTATAAATCCCCAGCCACACTGTCCAGTTAATCAAATAAATATATATAACCACCTGTTACTACAATTGGACACTTTATATGGTGGTTCTTGATTAGGATATTGCATCTTACAGATATATCGCATTGTATGGGCTGCCGGTCATATGCAATATATTGGTACAATTGTCCATATTTTCCTATTTTATTGCAGTCCTTGTAGCATTTCCTTCCCGAGATGTTTTGTTTGTATACTCAATCTTTTGCAGACACTGGGGTGCTTGCATGTGTAGGCAGCTATATCTGAAATCTGTGTCTACTCTAATGACTAAAGCAGCAGTTAGGATACAGTGGAGTAATTGGTGCTTAGCTGCTCGACTGATACCTGCTTGACACTAATGATTTGCTTCATGGTGTCTCATCTCCGGAATGACCAGTCTGCAATTGACGAGGATGCCTGATGGACAGTTCTACAGTTGTCGAGAATGCCTGCTGCGTAATTCCGAACTCGATGCAACATGGACAGGGGAATGTTCTACTTAATGTTAATTTTAATGTTAGTTTTAGGGTTCGGATACTGTTGGGGGACGGTTAGGGTTAGGATTCTGTTAAGGAGGGGTTAGGCTGCAGGGAGGGGATGGTTAAGGCTTGGTTAGGGTTAGGCTGTGATAAGGGAAGGGTTGGTGTTAGGGTAAGGGTACTGTTAGCGTTTGTGTCTGAATTTTTTCTATCGACAACACTAAAGTCAGTAAAATAATACCGTAGACATTTAGTGTTGTCACCAAATTAACCCTTTCAAGCCCATTTTTGTAGACTTTCATACACTGTTCACCTAATGTTGTTGAGTGTATAAATGTCACAAAATTTTCTTTAGAACTTGCATACTACACCTAACTAAACAAACCAGCCAGGACCCGTGAGTAGGGCTAAATTAATGGGGCGGATGAAGCTACTTCACCAGGTCACCCTACAGAAACCTCCCCACTGCTGTAGCAGGACATCAGAAATTATACCTTGCAGTCAGAGCCGCCAGTCCTGCAAAGCTAAAGGTCTTGTGAGATTGATTACCTCCTTAATCTCATGAGACGCAAAAGATTTCCCACCTCTTGCAAACTTGAGTGTGGAGGAACTGCCTGCCAGATACACAGTAATTTTCTTTTTTTCAATTTTCTGGGTCATCACAATAGTTTTAACCAATATATAAAATTACATAAAGCAGTCCCTTTCCCCAGAATTATTAAAAGTCATTATTAATAATACATAAAACTACTGTATGTCATCTTTATTAAAGGTGGAAACTACTGTGGGTCATTTTCAATATGAAATAAAATTGATTATGGAGAAATAGTCCTAGTGTTGTTCCTTCCTCCACCACTCCCCCCTCACTTCGTACACTCATGTCTCCCTCCGCTACCCTTTTACCCCGTCCCCACCTGGTGGTTCCCTCTCAACCTCTCACTGCGCTCTATCACCTCCTTCCTGACCTGAAAAGCTTTACCCCTTGCATTTTGCCTTGCTGTCTGTGCTTGCTTTACTTTATTTATTTATCTTTGTGATATTTTTATATTTATGTTGTCTTTTATTATGTACTATGGTGTTCATCCCTGTCCTGTCCTTTATTGTTGTATTTTGAACGGTGCTGCAGACTCCTTGTGACGTCTTATAAGTAAATGATACTAATAGTTATAGTTACATAATAGTATGTTTTTCTTTTTTTTAACTATAGATTTATTTGTTTTGTGAAGGTGAAATATGTCAATTTTAATATGAATTTCAAGGACCTTACATGAAGTATCGAAGTCTTTGTGATTTGTGTGTATAGTAACTATATGCATTTATATTTTACAGCTTCTGCATGCTTGTAGTTATCTGGTTATTCAGGAAATACAATTCCTTGGCACAGGTAAGCTTCTCTTCAACATTTTGGTACATGTTTATCCATGTGCATTTATTTGTTTGTTTTGGTTCTGACATCACTATAGATCAGCGGTTCCCAACCTTTTTTTAGGGAATATTAGTTACCCACTGTGGCATCAGTTCAAGTACCACTTTTTCAGATCATGTAGGCATATAGATTTATATATGTTCATTTTCTAAATAATCCATTCAGCCCTCTATATACTTGAAATATCTCTATATACTTGAAATATGACCTCTGCCATCTAGTATCTACCCTGGTTAAAGTACAAGTTGCCCTGAGTACCACCAGACAGCGGTCAGAGTACCTCCAGTGGTACTAGTACCACTGGTTGAGAACCCTTTCTATAGAATTTTAACCTTGTATATCAGGAAGATATTAAATATATAGGGCCTGATCCAGATGTGTGTCTGACACCTAACTTCCGCAAGTTGCTTGTGGAAGTCAGGCATCTGGTACGGACAGCGCATGCTCCAGGCAGTTGTTACTCAATGGATCGCCTATCGCATGGAACTCTGCTAGAAGATCCGTCCAACCGGATGTTTTTAAAATCTGTATGCCTAAAACCCGCATGTATGAGATGAGGGTGAGGGGGCGGTAGGAGGCACTTCCAAACCGTCTGAATGCAGATCCGTGAAAATTATCTAAATTAGGTTTCTGGACATGTAAGTGTCCAGAACTCTGTATGCGAGAGGTAAGGAACATAGGAGTTGTGAACATTCTAAAGTAAGCTTATACTTTTCTATACTTTTGTATACTATACTACTATACTATACTATATACTATACAGTTTGTGTTTTGTCTGCAACATTTTCATATGGTCAGGAAAACAGCAACAAAACAAGACAAGTTGTTCTATAAAGCAATGGGGTAGACTTAGACCTAAGTGCTAGTTATATTAGAACGCATAGCGTATTTACGCTACCGTAATTTCTATGCACTCTAGGCACTCCCCTCGTTTGTATGTACTTTGGCCATTTTAAGCTACCCAAACCCTACCTTAACTTTCCATAGCGTAATTACTGACGTACGTAATGGATTTAGGTACGTGACGGCCAAACCCAGCCGATACTGTCCAATTTAAATGCCTCCCTCCACCTCCAAAGCATAATTATGGGTGTCTTATTGATGCCCCTGCCCCTTCCTTCGTATTTACACTGATGGTACGTAATATAGAAGTTACGTGGCCTTGGTACAAATGACACAGCCATAGTATTGGACCCTCTGGTGTCTTGTAGGTTCTAATTTTATTTGCAATATAGCTCACAGATGCTCCATATTGTAGTTAAGGGCCAGGGTTTTACTTTGGATCATTTATCACTAAGGGAAGGTCATGTCCACTTCTACCTCCCTGTGGTAAAACCTGGAAGTATCAAATAAGAGTTTTTAGGGGGTAAATTTACCACTCCATATGTTCTATGTGTATATAACACTTGGCAAAACTCCAACATCACATTGTCTGTGTATGAGTATTTTGAAGTCCTCCTCCCTCTCCCACATTAGCCATAATTGGCTGTCCAATTCACCACTGAATGTGTTCCATGTATTTATGGCAAAATGCTTCCATGGCATTTTATGTGTATGTTGAATTTGAGCTTTCCTTCCTTTCCCTTCATTTCCCTTCCCATCAGGAGCCATTACAATAATCCAATACCCTTTCCCTTTGTCTGTCTGCACATAGTCTGCTTTGGAGTATAGATGTTTATTGGATCAGCTGTAAACTGCAGTACAATAATTTTGTTCAGTATAATGAAAATAACAACATTTATATTTTAAAATTCATATTCATTTGAAC
>WWET01000254.1:783814-797046 GCA_011038615.1 Limnodynastes dumerilii | reverse complement strand
TATTATTTTTACACTCCCCCCCCCCCCCCTTCTGATGGACCTAAACTTAATCCACACCATACTGTACAGGGTAACTTTTAGTTCTAGATTTGTGTAATCAGCAGTGTTGCAGTCTAAGGCCAGTCTGACATAAAGGGCACATGTCTAACTGAAAATGACCTTTCAGTTATGTAATTTACATTTAGCAACATGAGAAACGTGACCAAAACCAACACTCACTGTATCCATATCTACTGTAGGAAAGTTCATTGGGTATGAACAAGCCATCGTTCTTTTGACCTGTCTGTCACACTGCTATTAGCACATAAACTGTCTGATTTCATTTTGTGTAATCTGTATTATCAATATTGATAACCACTAAAAGATAGTGTTCACTCTTGGCATAAAGTGTAAATGTGTTTGAACATGTCAGCAAAGTAAATGTTTTCTTGGTCATTAAACTTTTTTTTTTCAAATTGCATCAGCAACTGGTATAAACTCCCTAGCGACATGCACATCTCATTTGAATACACTTAAAAAACCATACTTAATAAAGCACAATGGCGGCTGTTGATATGTAAAACTGAGGTCTCTGCTTTATTAAACAGCATTAACGATCATTATTCAGTGGTGTCATTGCACTTGCAAAGTGCTTCTCCAGGCAGCCTAACCAAACAGTATATCATTGTGGAGAATGCTCAACTTTTCATTACTCTTGGTCTCTATCTGCAGCGGTCTACCATTATCAATCGTTACCAGCAGGGTTGTTTGAAATATTTTTTGTTGGGAGGGGAATAATTTGGTTCCGTTTAGGTGCAACCCGATGCTGACAGAAGGTGCCGGTGCCTGGCTGGCTTAGTGCGTTGTTAACAGCCAGCCAGGCACTGTCTCTGTGCGATCCTCTTCCGACACCTCCCACTTTGACACCACTGGAGGGTGCCCCCCTTCCTGTTCCAATGCCTATGGTTACTGTCTGCTGCCTGCCACATGAACTCTTAGGCATGCTATTACATGTCCGTCATTCATGTTAAATTATGTACTTGTGTATATTATCCATGAAAGTTTAGATTTATGACTAAATCCCTATATATCTATAGTATCATAGATACTATAGATATCATCGCCCAATGGTTTCACTGTGTTCCTTTGCACTGCAGATGCCCAGAAAAAAATGCATTGGGCCTCACGTTGGACTGGATCCAGACTTAAGTAAGTGCTTGCTCCTGGCCTAAACCATGTTGATTGCAGGGGGAGTCAAGTTAATGTATTCTTTGCATGCAGGGATATATCTTTGAGAATGTAAAAAAAAAAAATTTGAATTGCCTCTTTTTGTCCTCACTTATATATTATGATGGTGAAGGGATTCCAAGATTATGCATTAATAATTTCTAATTGCAACCATTCAGCAATTAACATTTTCCTGACTACATGCAGAAAATCCAAGTTTTAATGAAGATTTTTGTCCAGTTCTTGTTTCTATTACATTCAATGAATTGTTCATTCCTGTATGAAGTGTGCCAGAAAGGTGGAAAGCTGTGCCATTAAAAGCACTGAGTCTGCTTTCTAACAAATACAAGTGCTTGAAGTGAAAGCTAATTGCGTTCTTTGCAGGAAGAAAGATTGTATTTATGAGTGGCTGCATAAATTGACCCATTTATGCTACTAGCACATCTGCTGCCAGAACATCTACATTCTCTCAGATACTTTCATCAGAAAATCTATTATTGCATAGGCAGTAAAATGGGTACTTTTGAACTCTGATAGGTGCATAGAGCCACTAAATGGTATTTGGACTATGGACCAGCACTTAAAATAAAATCTCTGTATAATCTTATCTGTTTGGTTTTGCATGTCTAAGGGTAGTTCAGATATAATGTATCTGTCTGGCTCCTGTATGCTTTTTTTTTTCTGCGAGGGAAATGTTACACAAGTTAGTTGTTCAGAAGCAGAGACTTTAATGTTTTTATTGAACTTTCACTCTGTCAGAGCTCAGTACTTTATCCCAGCTTCAAAATGAGACTTTATTATATTATTTGATATAAAATTCAAAACATAATCACGAGCCTCAAATCAGTGGCCGATAACAAAGAAGTAGTCCTAGTGGTCCAGATTCAGAACTCTGATGCTGCTGCAGGTCGTTAACAGAGTGCTGTGCGATCCTAAATCCAGGGTCTTTCCACGGCAGGACCTTCCCTTAACATTTACGGACCTGCCCCATAAAAAAATGGGACCGGTAAGTAAATGAGGATTGTCTTAACCAATAAGGATTAAGGATTGGCTTAACCAATTCAAATACATTCCCCTCGCACTATGAGTATGTGTCGTTTATGGTAGTTTTCCACTTGCACAACACAGAAAATTATCATAAATTGTAGTAGGATCCAGTCCAATGTAATATATGGTGATGTTTCCTTATTTCCATAGCACAAATGTTACTTTAAAAAACCCTATAAAACGCATGACAAACCGTTATGTTAACAAGTTTGTCCCAAATTTATGAGTGACTGTTGGAGGCTCAGGAGCAGGTATTTTGCACCCAATGGAAGGGCTCATGTTGGAGGGTCTGAAAAAGGCATATTGGCCCGGATTCTCCCCTACGTTTTTTTTCATCTTCAGAGGGTAGTTATAAGTGCATAGCTACTACGCATGCGGCATAACTATTTTACGCTATCTACGTACCATTTCATTGCATAGATTGCGGATCGCATGTGCGCAATCTACGTAACAAAATGGTACATAGATGGCGTAAAATAGTTACTACGCGTGCGTGGTAGCTATGCACTAATAACTACGCTCGAAAGATGAAAAAAGTTGGTGAGAATCCGGGCCATTATCCCTTGTTCAGCAGTAGAATTGGTATAAATTTGGCGAGAGAGCGCAGTGGTATCTGGAAAAGTCATCCGGTATTAATCAGTCTCAATGAATGTCATTATCCGGCAGTTGTACTCTCTAGATATGCCTAATGAGAACAGCAGACAGGGGGAGGGCCGCAAACAGATTTAACAAATAAATAAATAAATTGCATGGTTTATTATCAGAATTTTTCTTTCTTAATGGTGGTTGGCTTTATAGACCTGATTCAGAGATCTTGCAGATCTAAACCCCAAATCCCCTGTTCACCCTATCCAGAGTTATAAAAGTCCCAACACTGAATAGGACGTACTGGAAATGGCCACCATCTGAAGCATACACCCCTATTTGATTGAGTAGAGGCCCCTAGGTATAATGCAGCAGCCTATACAAGTTTGTATGTTTCAAATGGGTTTTTTATTTTTTTTTTAGTAACACCCCTTATAAATATATACCCTTCATTAAAAATGTGCCTGAATGTACTGAAAAATCTAAAAAAAAAAAAAACCTGTAGAGAAGTGTATGACCAGAAATATTTTTATGTTTGTGTGTTTTTATATGTATAGGACTGAGATTTTAATACATATAGGGTTGCAACCATGACTAGCAGAAGCACTATACATTATGGTCCGGATTCACAATCACGTAGTTTTCGTCTTTACACCGCGGTTACGCAATCTACGTACAGAAATGGTATGTAGGTAGAATAAATAAGATAATACGCATGCGTAGTAGCTCAATTCTTAAAACAACGTGCGTAAGACGAAAACTACGTAACTGTGAATCCGGACCTATATATCGTGGAACATACCATTGCACTAGTACAGAGGAATTCCGCTGAGCTTCTACATAAAGAAAAAAAAAATCTACGCAATCGCAGAATCTCTGGATTAGCTCCTACGTTTTTAAATGTACAGCAGTTCATGGGCCTGAAAGTGGAACATAATTAAGCCGCCTAAATCAGGCAGCTTATACCAAGGGGTTTCATTTTTCTTTTCCTCCTTGCTCAGATCATCTGTTTGCTTAAACATATTATGAGATCGGTGTTTTGCATACTGCTGCACAGCAATGTATGTTTTCTGCATAATGAACAAGAACAGGATTCCCGTGGAGAAACCCATGCCAGAAATTCATATTCCTAGAAGGAATAAGTGACTGGGTTGACTGTGATGTATGAGCGCAAACTGTCAGAGCAGAATAATTTATTTCTTTGAATCAATCCGTGTGCTACAGTTCTCTTAAAGCGGCAGTCCCATAATATCTTTTTCTGGCTAATTTTACTGGGCTTGTTAGGAATTTTAGCTCCAGGGTGTTTAAATATAATTCATTAAAAAAACCAAGCATTCTTTTAAATGTTGTTATACATTATTTGATTTAGCTTCTGCCATTGGCAACTATGGGTGTGGTTCAGATTACATAAGGGGACCTACGCAATTCTCTTGTGTAAGTACCCTGACAAGTAACATCAGCGCCAGCCCTTCACTTATGCATGCCTAAACCCCCGTCAGACAGGCGGAGATGGGCATGGTAATGAAAAACTGGGGACGGAGAGCAGCCGGTCCGCACGGACGCAGATCTGTGCGGACGTTAACAGGGGCATGCACTCCCCTCTTCCACGTGGACTTACAGATTTCCGTGGGCACGGATGTCGCACGAGAGATATAAATCATGTTTGGATCCCTATTTATAGGAAGAACATTTCTAGACTTACCTCTAAATAGATAAAGCAGAATGGAATACACAGGAAGATGTACATTAGTGCAAGATCTAGGTAATGGCATTGGTTAGAAGCTCTTCCTGTCAAGTGGAAACTCTTGGATTGATTTCACACATACAGTACCATGATAAGTGGACAAGTTGGGCCAGTTTAGCATTTGAGTGAAATATCCTTGTAATGTCTTTGTTTCCACATGTACATTTTTGGCAATATCAGCCAACCTGTAAATGTTGTGACAATTTGATTTTATGGTTATATTTACAAGACTTGTCTTGCAATGTACATGGCAGACATGAGAAAAAATATGTGCAAGAAAAGCAGTTTAGTGTTTTGCAGAGGATGTGCATGCTTACTAATCCAGATCTCATTCTACTCGGGTCATGTACTAATTTAGTCTGTATCATTTTAACCAGCAGACTACACCCCTAGGGCCGGATCCTCCACTACGTCCCTCTTCCACATATTCCGCATCTACACATGCGTGGTAGCTACACAACGGCAATTTACGGCCGTATGTGGAAGGCGGACGTAGTGGAGGATCCGGCCCCTAATGACTACTAAGTAAAAATACGCCCCTTCCAACAGTCGAGAATTGGAAAGAGGGACAAAATGTCGCGGCTTGCTAGAGGGGAGTGTGGGTGTGTCTTGCTCCACCCAGAGGGCAGGTTTGTGTAGCATGCTGCCAAAATGATTTGTGATGTCTATTAAATATCACTATATGAACCCTGTGTCTATTAAAATATTATGTTACACACTGTATATCACCCAAAATCATTATGAAAATCAAGCCTTACAGAAAACGTGTTTACATGATATATTAACAGTATCGCAAACTATCCTGCTGTATAACTAGCATTAAACATAAGGAATGAAACATTTCTATATCTAAGGAATCTGATTTGCTGCTAGGACCAGGTTCCCTTTTATGCCTAAATAGACATATGTCCCATATACCTATATGCATCCTTTCCTGCCATCCTCTGTCCTCCATGTGTATACCCAGCCAACCATGTCTGTCCCTTTTATATGCTCAGCCAACTGTCTGCCCCTTTTTAGGCCAGCCATCAATGTCTGCCACTTTTATATCCCCAGCCATTCATATGTGACTATTTATATGCCCAGCCATCCATGTCTGACACTTTTATATGCTTAGCCTTTTTTATGCCAGCCATTCATGTCTTGCTCTTTTAAATGCCAAGCCTTCCATGTCTGCCATATTTCTATGCCCAGCCTTTTTATGCCAGCCATCCATATCTGCCACTTTTAAATTCCCAGCCATCCATATCTGCTCCATTATATATGCCCAGACATCCAAGTTTGTGTCCCTTATACTTACCCAGCCACCTATGTGTCTGCTTGTTTTACATTCACAGCCATCCATGTGTCTGCCCCTTTTAAATACCTCATTTTTTTATTATTACGTATTCTAAGTTTCACACACATTTGCTGGCTTCTCCCTTCTTCTTACTCATTCTTCCACTATGCTCTGTCTGCAGCTTCAAATACGGCATTTATGTGATTCGGCCAAAACCATTCACGTAAACAGCATTGGTTGTACGGGAGCCCTGTATGACCAAATCTGTTTACTTAAATGAAGTGACTGCATATTGTAGGTCATTGTAGGAGCCTTGTATTACAAGTACTGTGTATGTGAAAGACCCGAAACATATCTGATCTTTCAGGACAAATTGTAAAGTGGACGGGATAGTGGATCTGTCCTGTTGGAATCGGTACAGTTTGGTGGTATGAAAATATCATTAAGGCCTAAAGGAGAGGAGTGCTAGTGATGCCTGCCCAACCCGCATCTGCAAAACTCTTAAGCTGTCATAGACAAAGAAGCTGCTGGCAATGTATTTATAATTCGTGCTAACCTGTCACAGCTGCCTGCATATGCACCATATAGAGGGAGGATGTTCTGTCAGTCCAACCCACCCCAAATCTCCTTCTTGCTGTGGTGAATATCATTTCTTATGACATAACTCCAAGAGATATTGCTTCTAACTTGGTGGTAGACCAACATTGTCTTGTTATCATGCCACAGCTGTACGGGTTTGTGAGATTTAATAATTAACCTCTCTCCTTCTCCTTAAAAGTGATTACCATCTTCATAATATCCCCTAAGGCATATAGACAAACTATAGGATCATTTCAATGATTAATGATATTGGCTGGCATGGAACAATGGACCAATTAAGAAAGGGTGTGGTTCGCCGCTGAGCATTGCCCTTTTTTGAAAGAGCCGTTGTCTCAAAATAGATTGCTTTTGCCTTGAAGAGCCAAAGCAATCACATCCCGGGCAGACTGAAGACGCTGCGTGGAAAGGTGAATATAAATCTACTCCCAACCCTTACTCCAACCCTAACACTAATCCTAACCCTCCCTTCCCCACAGCCTAACCCTAAAACCCCTTTCACATCATCACCAAATTTGCTCAAAACCCTGTATCTCAGCAAAAACCCGGGTATTTGGTGGTGATGTGATTTTTCGGTGACCTGGCCCTAATGACCCGGGATTCAGACCTGGAAAAAAGGAAGGGTATTTCACAGGTCTGACACGTGACTGGTGTCAATGTAAAAGGTCCCGTGTTGTTCTTAAACACGGGTCCTTCCCAAAGACACCTGATTGGACAGATTTCTTTACTATTGCTATAGCAGAAAAGGTTACTCACCTCTCCGATGTGGGCTGTGACGGGGGCCGGGGGCAACAGGTCCGGTGGGCAGTTTCCGAAAAATGAATAGGTAAGTACAGTATGTCGATCGGTATACTTAACCATTCTAAAAAAAAATCACAAATGGCTGCCTTTTTCAGAATAGCAACAGCGAAATTGAGCTTTCGGTTGTCTATATTTCTAAAAGCACCTTTTCTTGCCGGCAACTCCCTCCAATAAAATATACTAAATCGGACATTGATTTTCACTAGCCAATATCTATGTTTGCAGTCCTCATATTCTGACAAAATGTGTGTTCATCCAGAAATAGAATATATAACGAATAGTATTTTAGTTTACTAAAACAATGAACTTCATTTGAGTTTTAATATAAGCCCATATATCCCATTAAAACCATTTTAATAAACTAAACTTTCAAACTAACTGGAAAATTTTGAAATTCCACCTGTTTAAATAAAATACCCAAGGACAGCAAGATTTTCTGTGAAGCAAAAATAAAACAGCTCGATACTGCAGTAATAATAGCATGTAGCTGACCCCACACACTCAGCAGTGTCCTATACATTTGTACAGTCTGCTGAGCAAGGACAAGCATGAAAGTTGAACATGAACAAACAGAGCTATATATGATGGTAAATACAATGAGTTGATCTGTGTGCCACGATAACGCCAATTACAGCATTGTGTCTAGGCGGATTTCATGCTGTATCTGTGATAACAGCAATATACTGAATGACCTTGTACCATACTCTAATGGGCTAATGTTGTTTACAGTTCTGAAAAAAATATGCAAACCCTATACCAGTTTCTTTTGTCTGCCAACTTTATTTTTTACTTTTTCTGAGCCCTTTTTTGTGTCCGTTGTTAAAAAAAAAAAAGTAAGAATCCTGCAGTAGCAGATGTAGAAGAAAGCACAAATATCCAAAGCATATATATATATATATATATAAAATTCTAGTTTCTGGAAATGGTGGCTAATTTAAAACACAGGTAATATAGTCACCATCTAATCCCTTTCAAGCATTTAAATTCTATGCATCATACTTATCTGTTTTCTATTAAAACACACAAGCTGGCGGAAGGCTAGGCTTCATCTGATTTACTCTCCCTAGTAACAGTACAGTAAAAATCCAAAAAGATTTAACTCAGAAACCCCGTTCTGGGACATGGTTCACACCCTCCTAGAAAGAGGGGAGAAACCTGCAACAGTCGCTAATTAGATAATTAATGACAAGACATCCGGGTGCAGCATACAATTCTAATAAATTAGCAAAGAAAGAAAAACTGTTGCCTACCACCTAACCATGTTACTAATGGCAACAACAATTGTTTAACTGCGCACTCCTTTAATTAGGCAAAATCAGCTGAGGTTGGTTAAAAAAATAACCTTTCTCTAGCCAGGCAAATATATGAAAAACATAAAAAAAACAAAATTTAATTGAAAATAGCGTGGACGGAAACACCATACATATGGACAGAGGTAAACAAACTCACCCTGATCTACACGAGGAGACTGACCCTTAAAGTACAACTAATGTTCGCAAGAACATGCTTCCCCCTTCCGGGTCCGTAACTGGCCCTTGGCTAATTCACCCTCAACAATTAATACCTCTGTATAGTATAATTAAACGTGTAGAAGATGGTGTGAACAGTGCTCCACGAAATGCCGCCAGACGTCCGTCCGGTAAACTGCAGGAACCTGCGTTGATCGATAAAGTAATCGTGGCTTCGTCTGGATCTGGTCAAGCTGTGTGTAAGGATTAACCTAACACGCGTTTCGCCGTCTGTTTGGCTTAACAGACGGCGAAATGCGCGTTAGGCTAATCCTAGCACACAGCTTAACTACGATTTTCCAGGTAGGATCTTCAGATCACAAGGCTGTGTGTCAGGGAGTGGCTTCCCTTTGCCAGCATGAAAGGCTGAATATAGCAGAAATCCAGCATCACAGCGCAGATGGATCTGGACTCATTTATTGAAATAAGAAACTGTTGTTTTATAATTGTCATCCAGACTCCAGTATCCCATGTGCTAAGCAGTGAAAGAGATTTATGACCAGGGAAATAATACTGGCTCTTTAGTTCACAATAGCTAGCAAATTGACATATAATAAAAGCCTGCTATGGTATCAATGCAATATTTAGGGACACATTCAATTTACATCAGATATTATATTGCATAGAGGCGCGAGATAAAATCTGCACCCCTTAATGTGGTACAGACCGTATTTACGCAATCTACGTAAGGAAAAGATACGTAGGAAAAAATGCTAAACACCGGACGTATATGTTATACATCAGGTAGTCTGCATACGGCCCGATATTCTCTGCAAATGCAAATAATATTAAAATCACAGGATTCCCATCAAAAATGCAATTATTCATTATGCATAACGGATGATTAATTAGAAATTTGCTAAAAATGATCTCTAAAACATATAAAAAAAACGGATATATCGTTGGATTATTATAGATGGGAAATTTACGATGCCTTTCAGGCTATAAAAATCAAATGTGACCGACCCTAAAGCAAGAAAGCATTGGGAAGCATTAGCAACGGCTCAGATGGCAGCATTCTGGCATAAGTGATTGTGGGCTGTGATCGATTAGCAGTGGATTACAACGCTTGTATATTCTCGCTTGCTTTTTAAGGCAGGCATCCATGGTAATGCAGAGTGAACTGAAATGTTGTGGAGGCAACATGAAACTAATGTATGAACACATCCTGAATAATTAAGCTAAGCTAGAATTCACCCATTACAACCCCATGGAAAAGATACTTGCAAAATGCAATATGGGTTGTGATATAATACATGCACACGTCATCTATGTATTGAAATACCATTCTTTTTATATTGTATATTCTTATCATGACATTGAATAGCCAACTGATTGCCTGTAAGTAAACATTTGCTGTATTAATACTTTTCACACGTGGGTCACATAAACATAATTAAAATTGGGTTAAGCTGGCCATACACTAGAGCAGGGGTTCTCAACCCAATACGCCGGGCTTAAGTGTAAGAGCGGCTTAAAAGCCGATCTGCGCATGCGCCGGGCAGATGTTGCCTAGGGTAGCTATGGCAACGCCCGATCGTGGATCGGGCGTCCGTAGTAGCAGCGTAGTAACGCTGGAGGGGGCGTTCCCCTCCATTACTACGCTGCAGTTAGTGCAGGTATGTGGGGGGAGGGAGGGTAATGAGGCTGGGAGGGCGGCATTAGCGTAGCAATGCCACCATCCCAGTGTATTAACACTCGCTTACGCCGGCTGAAGTTAAGGTAGCCTTCAGCCGGCGTAAGCAAGTGTTAATACGCTGGGGCAAAAGGGGGAGTGTGGGGGAGTGCAGTGATGTTACGCTGAGCGTTGGAACCTATGAGTATACTGTATCTGTATGTGTATACATTAATAAAGATCATATACATATATACAAAAGGGAAAATTTAAAAGTGGGGGTATGGAAATTTCAGCACCAGATATGTCTTGAATTGGCAATGTAAACAGGTCAACAATGAGTAATCACAATGGGCCGGATACCGAGGTACGAACGTCGGGGGCCTTTCGCAAGTCATTTGCGCAAGTCCCCTGTCTAGGAACATTAGCGCACGCGCGCTAGATAATCCGCAAGTGTACCTTGAGATGTAGGTAACTAGGATACCTACGTCTGAAGTTATGATGAAGGGGCTGACCCTTCATATACGAATGCCATATCTACACCATACAGGTGCGGATAGGCATTTAAATGGATGGTCAGGGGCAGGGATGCAGAGTTACGATTTGATCCGCGTACAGCCTCAGATCAAGTCGTAACACTTAAGGTAGCCTTCTGGACATGTAAGTGTCCAGATTTACTACCGTTAGAGGGGAGTGCCGGGGGCATGCACTCCCCTCTACGCTGCATAGTTACAGACCAAATGGATCTGCTGAAACAGATGTGTCCTATCTCAGCTTAGGGTATGGGGTGTGCATAGTGATAGTAATTTCTCTATAACTGACCCACATGACATATACACATTGGGCTAGAGCCAGACCCCCGCACGCTTTATGCTTTTCACAATAGTATTGTTGGTAATGTCAATGATGTTAGAATCTTCCTGAAATCTTGATATACTCAGTCCCAAAGTAAAAAACCGAGGTCCTCAGGTTTCCTTGGTGTGGTGATGATTGTAGAGGAGAAGATCGCGAGAGGAATAAACAAAAAGGGAGAAGAAAACAACCATAATGGTGTGATAACGTAAAGTAGATAGTATACAGAAAAACAAATACATAAAAAATAATATGGCTTGTTTCTTAGCATATCAAGCATTTTTCTGTTGCCAGAGGGATCAGTGCCTTGCTCTGGATGCCACAGACCAGAGAGGGGCTTCGGTGGCTGCAGGTCCCTTGGTGATCTCACAGGTGCTCGTCTTCTGAAGGGTGTTTAGCCTTCAATTCTGCACTTATGTGCTTCCAGATTCTGTTTCTGCTATTTTTATGTGTCCAGCTTCTATATCTGCCCCTTATGTAGGTCCAGCTTCCATATCTGCCCCTTATATGTGTCCAGCTTCCATTTCTGCCCCTTTTGTGTGAACATCTTTTCTCTTTATAACCTATTCTAAACTGACTTACCTTTGCTGTCTTCTATCTCTTCTTCCTTCTACTGCGGCACTTGGTTTCTTAGTTTTAATGACGCTGCCTAACAGCATCATTGACTATAACTGTACTGGTTATGCAGGGCTCTGATGGGTGTCCCTCTTTAAGCGTTGCGACCGTTGCAATGTTTTACATTGCGAAATAGGGACAGAAGAAAGTAGCTTTTCGGCTGTCCTTATTTCGAATGTACAACACTGCAAAGTTTTTTTTACTATGAATGGGTGAGTATGCGATTCGCATACTCACCCATTCATTTTCAGGAAAGCGCCGCCGCCGGACCTGGCCACAGGCCCGGCGACAGGGGGGGACTAGGGGGACAGCTGTGACGGGCCTCAGCTTCAGAGGGGCCCCCAGCAATCCACCTGAAGTTTTTTCTCCACCGACAGCCTCTGTCAGTGGAGGAGCAGCTGCAGCTATGAGTCATCGCACTGGGAGAAGAACTTCCTTTACTCACACTGCGTCATGCAGAGGTGTAGCTAGCTGCCATGGTGCCCGGAGCACGGGTATGTTGCAGCGCCCCAGTACTGTATTTGGGGCGTGGCCAACATGGGGGGGGTGCATTTGAAGGGAGAAAAAGAGGAAATTGGCGAGAGTCCATTCTATTGTATTAATCATAAATACAATACCTAAAGAAAGTGAGGCGCTATAGTTGAAATTGACTAAAAACAATGCGTGAACAGTTGTTTCTAATATTTATTATATAGTTTTTTAGTTTTAGTTTTTTAAACAATCAAAACTTTACAAATATAAATAGATCTTAGTTTACATTTTAATAAAAATGTGACTGCCCGGCCGCAAGGATACCTCATTTAGATAGGTCCCTACACTTAAAAATAAACTTTTATAACCCGGTACTTACCGCCCTCTGTAGTAACTGCCTACATATTATAAATTATTGATGGCAGGACCCAGTCACGTTTTAATGCAACACAATCTATGTAAAACAATTTATGTACCAAAATAAGATATTCAACTTACCGGCCCTCTCTCAGTGATAGGCTGCAAAGAAATGATTGGTTCACCCACAGTACTCTGTTATTTAACCTGGAACACAGGGGCAGCTGATCTAGATGGGGGTATTCAAAGAGCAAAATAAAATATATCTGTAATAAATATAACTAAAAAACACCACCTCCATTCTCTCCATCATCACCCCCTCCCCATTCATCTTCTCTTCATTATCTTCATCATCCCCCTCTCTTTTCCCTTTATCATTTCTCTATCCCCTCATAATCACCCCCTCCCCATTCATCAGCTCTTCATTATCCTCATCACCCCCCTCTCTTTTCCCTTTATCATTTCTCTATCCCCTTATCATTCAATTTATCATCGCCCCCTCCCCATTCTTCACCTCCCCATCATTCTCCCCTTTATAATTTCTCTATCCCCTCA
>WWET01000254.1:767673-781090 GCA_011038615.1 Limnodynastes dumerilii | reverse complement strand
TTAGGGAAAGGGTATGTTTTTTTTTTACTTACCTAATGGAGCACTGTGTTTGGTGCTCCGGGGATCGATTGCTATGCCTCTTCGAACTGGCTGGGAGCAAACGGCCCTTTCGAAATAGGGACGTTCGCTACGGGGACCTGCACCCCTCTTTAAGCCACCTTGTTGCATATAATAAAAACACACAAAATGGTGGTTGCTCAATCAGTTTAAAAGGTAATCTAGAGCAGGTGTTTGAAAGGTATGGGGAAATATACACAGATATAAAAGAAGGTGCCCCAGCACTCATGCCAATAATCAGTAGCTAACTATGTAATTCCATCTTAATAATAAAACACAGAGAAGAATAGTTACATACATTTGCAAATATATGATAAGCTACCAGCCTCTTTTAAAGCTTCTCTGTTTTGGTGGTCCCAACTGTCAGTGTCCCTATATTGGGCCATATATCATGTATATTCAAATTGAGATCTCACACACCTATGAGGGTCCCCAAGTCTTCAAAGTAGCTACAAAATAGAACTGCACTCCTTGTCAGAGTTAGGACCGCCAAAACAGAGAAGCTGTGTAAGTGAATGGTGGCTTATCATATATTTTCAAATGTATGTAACTAATCTCTCTCTCAACTTAATAGAAGACTTGTGGTGTAGTTAAAGAAAATAATCCTGTTCAAAAACCATCAAGTTTTACCACTACATGTTATTTCATGTCAGAAAAGAAATGAAACTCTTTTATTTCTAATTGTAGCTATTTTAAGGTAGGTAGGAATTACCTTAGCACAGTGCTGAACACATGCAACTACTGTATGCTATTATGGCTTATGTTTGTGATTGATCCTGGTCTAATTCCTGGACTAACTTGGTAGTTGTGTGTTCTTGGTTAAGAGTTGAGCTACTTGAAAAGCCAAGTGTGAAGGTGATACACTGGTATTTTTACCTATATTTGGAAAATTATGTGTTACCACCATTAGCTGTGGGATCGATACATCATTCTCTGATTCTCTGATTCTGTGTGTCTTTATGTAAGGGTTTATTGGTGTAGTTCATTGTGCAATAGATGCAAGCTTAACTTGCTCATTTGAAGAGATATTATATATTCATTTCTTGACTGCTGACATCCCAACTACTATTTAATTGCATTCAATATTTCATATCTATTTTTTTCTTCAAATATAACTATTAGTATGACTTAAAATATCAAGCCTGAAGTTTTCCAGGTATATACTTAAAGGAATGAAATCTGATTACATGCAATCATTCTTATAATTGCAGGGAGAAACTGCATATGTGTGCTCCTACTTCTCCATAAATTTGAATATATCAGATTTATGAAATGAGTCTTATCTGTCTCTTCCTCCATATAAATCACCACTGTTCTTCTCATGATTTTTAACTGCAAATATATTACCTTATTTTCCACCGTTTAATTAACTGACTTTTGTCAACTGTAAAGATCTGGATTTAAATGCTTGAGGGAAATGTTAGCAAAATATCTCTCATTTAGTCTTCGCAAATTAAAAAATAAGTTCTATAATATAGTAATATAGTGGTGTTAAAGTTGTTTTTTTGGACTAACAACTATGTAACTATTTTCTCATCCACAGAAAATGATTCTGAGTTTGACTGTGGCAGCTTTCTTTGACAGTGTTGCTTACATTATGGTAAGATTTCAGAAATGTAATCTTTGTGTGTGTAAATGGCTTTACTGAAGTGTTTTAATGTATATCAACATCTAGTATTTGACCTCTTAAAAGGGAAGTAGGTAAATAACTATGTATCGAGGTACCAGACAAGGCTGCCCACTATCACCACTTCTCTTCAACCTAGCAATAGATCCACTCTTGTGCATTTTACAGGAGTGGACAGAATTTCAGGGAATTGTTATTGGAAAAAGAGGTCAGGATCACAGCCTTTGCGGATGAGTTATTTTTATATATCAGAAATCCACAATACTCACTAAAGACAATTTTAGAGAAAATTTGTCATTTGGAGAAATGTCGCGATTGGAAAAAAATACTTTCAAATCTACAGCTCTCGTCTTTAAACAGGGAGTTAGATGTCCGATGTGGGGGAGCGCACTTTGGGGATACTGGATCGGATTCTCAGTCACACATTTTTCATTTTACGAGTCTACTTTTATGTTTAGAGCTACTACGCATTTGTAGTAACTCTTTTACGATATTTACGTTTTGTTACGTAGATTGCGTACACGCGGTCTTTAAAGTTACGTAAATAGCGTAAAAGAGTTACTATGCATGTGTAGTAGTTCTAAACATAAAAAAGTAGGCTCATAAAATAAAAAATGCGTGACTGAGGATCCGGTCCGGCCAAAAAACCAGCGTTATTATATACCCTCAATCTGGAAAAACAATTACAGAAATACCTCATGATAATGCGACCTGGGAACACCTTATTTTATCATACCTAGCAAGGACTAATTTCGTTTCCCAAGATACTATATATTATTCAAGCTTTGCCCATAATTATTACTAAAAAGGATACACACAATTGAATGCTGTGTTTTGCTAATTTATTTGGAAGGGTAAAAGGACGCGAATAAGTATGAAAAACCTTTGTCACTTCCCTAATATTACAGATTATGGGCTGTATTCAGAGATCCGTTTGCTACAAGTACACAATTATAGGCACCGAAGTTGCAAGGCAACACCCATGACACTCCCCTCACACGGATGGTGACTTACGAGTGGCTCGACCGCCCTTATCTTTAAGTGTGCATTTCCGAACATATAACTAACGTACGTGTGTGTCTAACTAACCGCGCCCTCAAACGGGCATTTAAATGCCTCCCTCACCCACTTTGAAGTATCTGTCTCTGGATGGATTACAACCACGCCCCTCCGTACGTATTTTCTCACGAGCGATTCACAAGTCCATGCGTAAAATCAATGTAGATTGCGTAAATTTAGTTCATCAGATCGTAAAAATACGCACGGAACTTCTCGCAAATCCGGTTCTCTGAACACGGTCCTATAACATAGCAGCAGGATTACGTCATGTGCGGGACTGGCTACATAACACCGAATTTTTTACAAACACTTCACTATAAGCAGAGGTTTTGGACAATGCTACTTAAATATTTTAGCATGTATATGACCAGGAGATACCAGACAAATGAAAGGAAAATCCTCTAATGATTATACCAGGAAAATCTGGCATAAGGTCAGACATAGGTTTCATTTGAACGCGCATAAATCTGTATTGTTACCTTTCTTGGGTAACCAGGAATTTTAAGGCGGTGCAGCCTCCTATCCATTCACCAGATGGAGCAGAGAGGGAGGGCCTGATTCAGAGGCTGAAAATAAGAACTTAAAGTTACACCTGGGCAAAACCATGTTGATTTCAGGGGGATTCAAGTTAATTTTATTCTATGCATGCAGGGAGAATGCTTTGCTTTTACTTATTGCACACAGATACCTGATCAGCTTCACTTTTAAACTGCTAATTAGACTTGAGCTGGGAAACATCACCTTTTAACTATAATACTGTTGCAAAAAATTAAATTTGACTCCCCTGAAATCAACATGGTTTAGCCCAGGTGTAACTTTAAGTTCTTATTTTCAGCCTCTGAATCAGGCCCGGAGTTTCTAACATTTTGATTATTACCCATACTAATGATAAATGTACGCTCACCTTTTCTGAAGCAGTGGAAAAGTTCCCCTTTATGTGGGCAACTCCATTAGTGTGCTTGCAGGCAAAATGTTACGCAGGCAAGATACTGACTACTTTGTCGGACTAGTTAGACTGCTTTGCTAGACTGGTCTAACATGTCAGATAAGGTTTTTAAAAAGACTCCCCCCACCGACTAAAGCTATATCCAGTCATTACAATCTGATAAGAGAAACGATGGATCACATCTTACTCATACAGGAATGTCAAAATGGTTGTTGAATTTTCCCAATTTAACAACAGAAAAGCTTTTAAAAACTCTCCTTAGCTCGAGGAAGCTAATTAATGTTAGCATGTACACAGAACTGTATCTAAACATTTATCATCATACTTCACTTTCCCCCAGAATATGGGGGCGCTTGAATCCCCAAAGTGCTGGAGATGTGATGCAGATATCGCTGGTCTCTTCCACTGCTTCTGGGGATGTCCCCTATTTAGACATTTCTGGTTACGAATCAAATGACATGTGGAGCTACATTTACTCTCCTATGTCCCTTTCTGCCCGGAGTGGGCAATACTGGGTATACTGCCATCTTCTCAAAGAATAGAAAGTCATTGTAAAAAACTGTTCTTGGCAATTATTTCTGCTGGGGGAAAAACAGGGAGAGTAGAGTGGGAAAAATGTATTAGTGTCTGGGAATCATATATTTCTACTTTGCCAATTACTACCCAGAGAAATATTCACAATAGTTTTAACAATACATCGTGGTATCTCCTACGCCTGGTATCAGGTGACCCACCAATACGTGAGGAAGTGGCAGTATGAAAAGGTTTTCTCTGAGCTTTCTAGGTTATGTAAACAAGAATGCTGTTAAAACTCTGAATAGTGTGACAAAATCTGCCTTCTCATTCTTATGAGGTATTTTTTTTTGTCTTTTAGTATATGTCTATCTAGTGATCTTGTATGTTATCATTCATGAATATATGGATCCCTATCAGACTGTGTTCATATATACAAATCACATACAAGAGTGTTTCTCATCTTTTGTTATCAACAAAACTGTAACCTGTGATTGTACACTTGTATCACTGTGATGCTTGATTAATAAAATAAATATTAAAAAAAGTGAAGTATGTAACGACAGGCGAATTATTAGCCAGTTATTACCCAGTTTCAATGACTTTTACAGAAAAAGATAGAGGCATAGGGGCTGATCCAGAACAACGCCCGCCGTCGCTAGGATGCTTTGTATCTTAAATTAGGGTCCATGGTGCAGAAATCTATTCCGCTCGCAGGTATGCTGGGGGAGTGCCCACATTTCTGGGTGCAGAATTTTGGATAGCAAATTCCATACATTAGCCTCTGCAACGGATCTGCTAGTGTGGGAGCCACTCTCCCTGCAGCTTACAGGCAGTGCACACAGCCCCAGACAAACTCATTGCCTGGTTCACCATCTGTGTCCGCAGCTGCTCTTCTTCGTATTGAATACTTATGGTAATTTTCCGTGTGAAGTTTGCATGAAAGAGTTTGTAGGCGTCTCTTGTGAGGATAACCCTTGGTTACTTTACATTAATCTGTATTATATAGTATATTGTTATATTATAATACAGTGGTTCCCAAACTTTCTCAGTTCGAGGCACCCTTAGGGTCTCCATATTTTTTTTCAAGGCATCCCTAAGACAAAAATACAATAGAATACAATAGGAAAAAGAAACATTCCGCGGCACCCCAGGGAGCCGCGGCGCACAGTTTGGGAATCACTGTTATAATATATTATATTATATAATATAAAGTAACCAGGCACAGCTACAATGATTGCAGACCCATCATAGAACACAGATTCATTCTCCATGTATGTGTGGACATGTATTCCCAATGCGGAAATGCCACCGATACATCCACCAGAATCACCATGTGTATACAGATTTCGTGAATGGTAAAATGACTACTATTCTTATTAATTTTCAAGGGTGAAGCTTTGCCAGATGGTGTTCTTTGCAATTTTCAAGCATGGTGGCTAACGTATTTTGGTAAGTAATTTTTTTTTCTTATATTTAATGCAAACCACAGTTTGAAAACACAAGCTTTGTTATTGTTGTTTAATCCTAGAAACAAACATAACTGACTCATATTTGAATAATGAGTTAAGATCATGGAAAGCATTTGTATAAGAATGTCTTGCGCCCTAAAAGGAATCCAGAATAAAAGTGAATTTCAGAAACAAGTCATGTTGTAGCTGTAAAAGTCTTGTAAATTAGTTATTCCAATTTGGTTGCTGTTGAAACATTTATCTTCCAAAACCTTGAATCTGTTTCAGCTGTGAGACTCAAATTAAGAATGCTAATTTACATAGTCTATTCAGCTTTGGATTTGATTTCTAGCTTTTTTGGACGCGGCACAAGGCGAGTGGCCCCAGATTGTACTTAGTCATGTGTGACTGTATTGTCAGCTGACCGCTGGGGACTGTTTAAGGCAAGCATGAAAGAGACAGACATTAAAATACCACTTTCATCTAAACAGACTCCAGCGACAACATCTACATAGCTATGTGCAACTGAAAATTAATTGGAGGGGAAAGGAAAGCAAATACTAACATTTTCGGGTGCTTCACGATCTGTGATTATGTGGCACTTGTTTATAATGGTTTGTGCTTCAGTATGTCTGGCATGCTAAATCAAAGTACAACTGCAGTGGCAGCACCCATTCCAACTTGTTATATATCAAAATAATACAATTATGATGCCCATTACATCTCTTAGCTCTGTTTTACAGACATAAAAGAACCCTTCTGAGTGGTTTGGGCTTTAAGAGGTAAATAGTTGCTCTCTACAGGTCCATCCATGAACTAGAATACAATAAACTACTACTTTTATATATGTTGTGATATGTAGAAAGCCAGGTTCCCCAACATCAGACAGCAGATTTGCTCACAGAGAAGCTCCCCCAAGGGCTTCAAATTTACTTCCTGATGAGTACCCCAGCACCTTCCTTCCCACTGAGGAGACCCAGGCTGACCATGACTGAGCATGAAATGTCTTTGGCCAGGACAGAGAAAGTAGATATGTTTTCAGGGTATACTTTATAGTCCCCTCTCCTTCCTATTAATACTGTGAGTTGTAGAGCATTGGCATGGCATGATGAAATCTGTGGTGTCACTGAACCCCACCCTGTCCTTAGTAAAAGCAGTCTGATGTTAGTAGTTGACTTGGGGTAATGGGCTAGAGCAGCTATTTTGGAAACTTTAAGGGGTGCCACCTAAGGCTACTTAGCTCTCAATATAAGAATCCTATATAGGGATTAGCGTTAAGTCCCATACGCACGACAAGTTTTTAAATGATGGATGACATTATAGATCATTTTAATCGCCAATCAGCCTGTATACACACTACACGCGATTTTCGGTTGAGCCTTCATCATTGAATGGCTTGATCGTTAAAATGTAACTTTTTTAAAGATGCGATTAAACGGTTTGTGTACTTGGCAATGATCAGGCATGATCAGCGTACACACATGCACGATATCATTCAAGACACTCCTTTATCACCACAGCAGAGAAGCAGAGACTACACGGTGTCTCAGTAATTAGCACTTGTGTCTCAAAGTGCTGAGATCATTAGTTTGATTCCCGGGCAAGGCCTTATCTGTGTGGAGGTTGTATGTTCTCCCAGTGTCTGCATTGGTTTCCTCCCACAATCCAAAAACATTCAGGGAGGTAAACTGACTGCTGACTATGTAAATTAGCTATAATCTAAACAATAATAAAAAGATTAACTATGCTAATCGGATAAAACATGGACTTACAGATTTCGTGTAAAGTGAGTGTGGGTCCCCGTTGCGAATTTCGGTAGGGTTGTTTGCTTCCAGCTAGTTCCGAACTGGCTGTGATGTTTATTACTTATGCCTCTAAGAGGAGCAACCCCATTCCCTAACCCTAAGCATCCCCCCTGTAGCATAACCCTAAGTCCCCACCCTGCAGCCTAACCCTAAGTCCCCCCCCCTGCAGCCTAATCCTAAATCCCCGGCTGTCTCCTTTCTTTGGCTGACAGTATTCGGCTCAGGGACTTGCAACGGTGTAAAACATAAATGAATAATTATCCCACAAACCACTCTGTTTTGCTTGTGTTAATAACTAGCCATAATATTTGTCTGTTGTCAATAAGAGTGGTCAGATAACAAACCTCAAATGGTGCCAGCATAAGTATTAGTGACAAGTTGTCAATATGAGCGGTACCATAATAAGTCACAAATCTTACATTGGCTTCGATATAGATAATACATAAATAAGTCTAGTAATTAATGCTGACAATATTTAAAAAATATCAATGAGTGGTTGAATAATGAGTCTCTTGATAGAATCAGTATGAGTACATGTGACAGAATGATAATAAGTGCGGTACTGTGATCAGCCGCTAATTGGTACTGGCAATAATACTATTATTATGCTATTCATATCCACTTAAAGTATTAATTACTGGTCACAATAATTGTCATCACCTGTCATTGAGAGTGGTCAAGTAATAAGCCACTGCAGAGTGTCATTACGGATATTGATGGTTGACTCTCACTTTCCTATTACATACTAAAGAATGTCCACTAGAATTAGAATTTCCTTTTCCACAGTTTAATAAAATTTAGCTCTTGATCTTATCGGCACTGTGATAAGCCGCTAATAGTATGTTGGCATTAGTATTAATATTAGCTTGTAAATATATATGCAATAGTTTATGTTTAGTTTTAGAGCAGCAAAAATAGTATACCGCTGTAAGAGTATAAGTGCTTTAGACAAGAACATAGTCCCTAGCTTATACTGGTACTGTTATTATTGGTGTATTGGCTGTACTGTAATGTAATACAGTGTTATCTGCTAACTACTTTGCTTGTAACTCTAACCTTGTAATAAAATAAGAAATACAAAAAAAATAGCTAATAAGTAATACTTGTGTTTCACTGATGCTTTTTTAAGGTGAACCCCTAATTTTGGGCTAGTTCATAGTCAGGATAATAAATATAAAGGGTCTATTTCACTTCATCACACTTGCACCAGTCCATTTATTGTTTTAGTATAACAAAATAATTACATTTATAAAATTCCATACCAGATCCTCACCCTAAGTATTCCACATGCATCTCTGTGCGTGCAAAATAATGCTTAGCCAAGCCCTTTCTGCATAATTTAAATGCCTATCCCCACCCAGAGTGAGTTTCTTTGTATAGCGTTCCTATGTACTACACATGTGCACTACATAATTTCAGACTATTTCTGTATGTGATGTATGAAAATAGCCTGACGTTAGCAAGTTAACATCCGACCCCCTGTTACTAAACTTCCAATTGGTGATGTCTGGTTCCAGCGGTGTCACCACTCCAAATAAACCATACAATAAAAGGCCAACACTTGTCTGTGGGTCTAAAATATACATTTATTGACTATAATTCATTCGTTTATTTTTATTCAACCTTAGGATCTATTATAGATGATCATGCTCCCATTAACATTAAGCTGTCTAAAATTGATGAGGGCCAAAAAAACCAGGTAAATCAGGGTTGCCTACTTTTTATTTTTTCCCTTTGGGAGATCCAGAAATTGATGCCAGTATTGTGGGTGGAGCTTAATGAAACCATTTATGCGAATCATGTACTGAAGCCCCACCCCCTGCCCGTTATTACTGCTATTCACAGTGTTCCTCAAGATGGACGGGACTTGATGCAAAAAATTACGTCATCAACACTAGTAACACTAGTAACACTAGTAACACTAGTAACACTAGGAACTGCTGTAATGATAGGCAGGATGTGGGACTTGTGAGAGATTTGCCTGCTCTCCCGGGATACCGGGAGATCTACCTGAATTTTGGGGTTCTCCTAGATAGTCCTGGGAAAGTCAGCAACCATGCAGTAAATTAACATTAACAAAAACAATTCACATAGTCATTATACTGTTTATGGGACTGTCAGGACCCAAGGCTGATTCCTGACAGTTTACTCTTTTGGGGCCTAGAAATTAAATCCACATTAATATTCTAGCACCTCCCCACCTCTGTTACAGTAAACTTCTATATTTACTAAAAATTGACTGCCATCTTTCGCTGTATTATAAGGCCAATTCAAGCCTTTAACTGCAATCAACTAACACTTAATAGAAATGTTCACCCTGTGACTTAATCCCACTATCCGCATGTATTATAGTAGCCATAGCAATAAATAACCCCCCCCCAAAAAAAAAAAATATTGCACGATTAGCTTTGCACCGCAAATAACGCAGCTGCGGGGCTAATTGAATCGGGACCACTGAGTTTTGGACTCATTACATATTTAAAGTAATCTAATACAATTATCTTTCATCTCCCTGGGCAGGAGAAGGTGATTAGAAAGCAGACTATACCCAATTAGGAGCTAGGATCAGACTAAGAGCACTGCCCATCTGGTGTTGGCATCTTAAATCTATCAATCCATATATTTTCCCATGGGTAGGTTTGGCACTGGTAATTACGGTTTCCTTTATTTGATTACCTACCGTTATGTACCCAACACTATATAGGTGTCTTGTGTACAAGCCTGGTTATCTCTTAGTGTTGCTTACCAATGATTATAGGGAGTTCCCATGGTTTTTGAAATATGATTTTTGAATCCAACAATATTATCCCTTATTAATTAGTACTAAGGTCAAATATCTATGTTTTCCAGAGATCACTTGTAATGGTAGACCCCCTGTGATGTCTTGCAGACACTTTGTCTAACCTGAGCCAAAAGGACTCTTTGAAGCTTAAAGAAAAGGACACTTATGGAACAGATCAATTTATTTGTATGAATAAACTATTTAAAGTCAACAAAAATATAAACTCCCTCTAGGAAATACAATGCCATCAGACAACAAATACAATTGTAACAATCTTATGCCACATGGCATAGCAAATTGCTTCAAAATGTTTTGTGTGTAATAGTTCAGTTTTGCTACTTCCAATTAGAATATATATATCTACAGTCTCAGTATTTTATAACGGAGTGCAGGATTTGACATTTGATATATTAATCATACCTGATCCTGACGGCACTATACCTGAACAAAACTTACAACACAGACACTCTCCTTCCACCTTTGGCATGGCACCTTACAAAGAGACTGTCCTCACAGGTGAGAGACCAGTCAGACTGATCCTTATCTATCTGAGTACCTTACCATACATACCACATTGGCTCAACCACTGCCCTCGCCAACTTTGCCATGTGGTAATAAGCAAAACTGCTTTCCACTAAGAGCCAAGAACAAGCAAGCCAGCACACAACACCAGAAACAAGAAAAATTGCGATGAAGGGAGGGATATTCAAAGAACAAGGGGGTTTTCATTTCCTGTCCAGCAGACTAAAATGTCTTTGGATAGGAGGTTGGGAAGCAACAACTTGTCACTTAGCCAATCCAGCTACTGTAAGGTGAGTGACATCACTGGGAACCACCACAACCTAGGAAGTTTAATTTTACTAAGGCCAAAACATTTAATCTTCCATTTTCTTTAATTGCACAACCATAAGACACAATGGGCCGTATTCAGAGATGCTTATTTCTTCCCTTTTCTGTGCGTATTTTTAAGTACGCTTCAAGAGCGCATGTGTAGTAACTTATTTTGTTAATGCTGAATAATAATAATAATAATAAATAATCATCTATTTTATAGTCACAAATTAGTGGCCACAGATAAATAGCATAATACTGAAATGAAGTTCTATTCTGTAACAAGAATAACAGAAACAAGAGGCAAAAACGGTTTTGTTGTGTTGGGAACTATCATTTCTGTGATGGATTTATCGTGGATGAGTAATACCAATAAAGATCTTGCCTCATGTGGTACTATTATCATGCCAACACTGGTATGTACGTTGACTTATAGCATTCACTTTGCCGAAAAGTGGCACGCAAAATTAAATGAATTCACTAGTCTCTACCTTCGGTCATTACATTAATGATTTTGCAGATAAATCTTTTGTGAATGTCTACAATGTGGTTTTCCACAGCTTTTATATTCAGCAAATATATTTTGTTTACAAACAAAAGACTGTAAATGAAATGCAATGACTGTAAATTTAAAAAAAATGGCCAGATAACACAAACTTGTACTTTTAAAGTTTTTTTTTTGTGTTGTTTTTTTTGTTTACAAGCAAAGGTCGTTTGCAAACTGATATTTATGAAAAATATGTTACATAAATAAGGTAGTTTAACAGGACATGTAAATAAAAAGTGGCTTGTTTTCATGCTACACCAAAAGTCAATTATAACACTATTTTACACCTTGTTCTTAGCTCACACTTTCTTTATGTAGGCTTCTTATTATTCATGTGGAAGTTTATATCAACAGATTCCTGTTTTACAATATTAACATTTGTATTCAATAAAACTAAAATAGTTGAGCAAAGCAGAAAGAATTGGTCATGTGCATCTAACGTCTCCTGTGTGCATTGATTTATCATCAGAACTAGTAAAATAGACCAGCTGCTTGTTAATTGGAGAGAGTGTGACCTTAGACCCCAGTGATCTGAAAACATAAAGAATATCGATTTGACTTAATTGTTTCTCATCATAAAACTGGTTTTAATTAAGTGAGCAAGAAAATTTACCACAATGACTGTAAATGACACATCAGTGACAGACTAAAAATATTGTCTCATTATTAGCAAGGGTCATCTTTCGCTCCACTGGGCTACTAGAGTAAAGGAATTATAGGATTTATAGGGGTCATTTCCATGCCATTACACCAAAAACAGCTCCAACCGATACTATTTCATACAAATACATGGGTAATGTTGGATACATTGCTGCAAGGTACATGTTGTGTGACAAGTTGGGTTGGGCAAAAACAGTAGGGAGAATGGGAGAGATGTAACTGCACACTCCATGCAGACTTTTATGTGGGGTATGCTTACACATTGCAGCGAAAATTCCCAACCTCAAATTATTATCTCATTGAGCAATCTGCAGTACAATAAATACAGTTAATAACTACACCTTTTAGTTATGGAAATGTATAGGCTAATATTCTTGTCTTTTTCTCCAAGTCCTTTAAATTGCCTTCTTTTTGTGGTGTTTATTTTAAACAGATTTTTAAAATTAAATAATACACAATGAAAAAAAATCATAAAAAAATAATAAACCCACAAAAATGTTACGTTAAGGAAACGGTCCAGACTTGAACGCAAAATAACATACATTCTGTAAATCCCAACTCAAACAATGGGAGACCTATACGGGATCCAAAGGTGTATTTAACTGAAGCTCTGGTGCCTAGGCAAGTGTGATAAAGTGCAGACAGGGACAATGCAGCTATCTTTCCAGATACATCCCCTTTCCGTAGCCAACCAAACACAACTGCAGAACACTTCACTGGTTATGCTTTGTGCAGGAGTTAAAATTAGCATTAGAGAAACAAGACAGTACATTACAAGTATTATCATACATTTTTTTTATTGTGTTCAGAAGGTTAAATGCTAACGCAGTGGTCTAATATAGTGTGTGGCATGTCCCCCAATAGCAGCACCCTGGACTCAGACATGTCCGGTGGCTGGTGCCCTGTTTTGCCATAAACTGTGTATACTTCATCTGTACATATGTGTGTTTAGGTCTGGTTTGGATGCAGTTGTATAAGTGGGATTTTCTAAGACCTGGATATAACCAACATATATTATAGTATATGCCATTCCCAGAACCTCCACTTTATATAATGTGCCATCTTGATATCATCTTGAGACAATTCATCAGTGTATTCCCCGCACATCCTTACCTGGCAGGCTTGCAGCAGCCGCTCTT
>WWET01000254.1:724976-739262 GCA_011038615.1 Limnodynastes dumerilii | reverse complement strand
ACATATACATATACACATATATATATACACATATACACACACACACACATATACATATACACATATACATATACACATATACATATACACATATACATATACACATATATATACACACATATACACACACACACATATATGCACACACACACATACACAAGATGGTCAGTTCTCAAATCAATGTGTTTGGAAGCGTGTCTGGGACAGCAGCTGAGAGGGGGCGCTGTTCCAGAGTGGCTATTTTGGAGACTTGGGGACCTCTGCGGTCACTTTAAATATACATAATATATGAGCCAAAGGCTCTGACAGTATTACAGTTACACTATGACAGAGAAGTGGCTGGTGGCTAATCATATATTTGCAAATGTAACAAATCTCTCTCTGAATTTTATATATAGCCTGTCATGGTTAGCTACTGGTTAATGCAAGAGTGCAGGCGTGCCTTTATAGTGTGTGTGTCTATATATAAACTCTCAATTCCTTAGAAAGATGAGAACAGAAACTCTGAAAATGAGAAAAGCGGAGGGTGGCAAATCCCAGAGTATCGGCCACTCATTATGGATCCACATAAGCTGCATGCATAAATGGTGTCACTTACTCACTGTGCATGTCCTGAACTCTGGCTATGCATCGGAACGCGGGATGTATGGATATTGTTTACATATGTCCAACAGTCCTGTACATGGGACGGGACAGAGCATTATACGCATGGTGGGCTGGCCTCCTATGTAAATCATACAGTAATGACCGACATTAGCCCTTATGTACGATTGTCTTCTCCACATGTTTATCTGACATGCAGACAAGATAAGGGAGGGTTCTGGACACAGTGGGGTGGTGCCATAAACACTCACGTATGCAACTTAGTAGCGGACGAACATACAGAACACTCTACTACTTAGGGCCACATTTCATTGATCTATTACATACTAGAGAATGTCAGTTAGAATCTGATTGGTTGCTATGGGCAACATCTCCACTTTTCCAAACCCACAGCTTAGTAAATCTGGACCTAAGTCTGGATCAGACCCTAAGTGATTAAGCGGAGGTAAATGTAGTGACTGAATGACACAAGTACAATGTTCTCTCTCCTATTAAGCCCTGGATATGTCTTGATTTCCTTCTCAGTGACCTGTCCAGGAGCATCATTCTCAGCAAACATTTACCATATATAAAAATAGTCATTTCCCTGCTGAATGTTTTACCATCAGCTCCACACCTACCCGAATCCTATAGATTGGTAACAATAGCTCTCTCTTTCACAGTGAGGGTGTGATTGGCGTCCTGACAAGGTACATACCAGTTTATTTCTTTGAAGAGTGAATAGAGACTGATTTAGTATTTGACATTCACACTAAAAACCCGTTCACCAAGATCCTAAATCTCTCATTCAGCTAATGACCCACTTATCCCCAATAATATCTGTGATCTAACAATCAGGATATTCTATTACTAATGTGGAAACATGCACTATAAATAGATCATCAATATTCACAGGTAGATAGAGAGAAAGATACGAGAGAGAGAGATACAAGAGAGATACGAGAGGGATAGAGAGCGAGAGAGAGAAAGATACGAGATAGAGAGAGAGAGAGATACGAGATAGAGAGAGAGAGATACGAGAGAGAGAGAGAGAGAAAGATACGAGATAGATAGAGAGAGAGATACGAGAGAGAGAGAGAGAGAGAAAGATACGAGATAGAGAGAGCGAGAGAGAGATACGAGATAGATGGATAGAGAGAGAGAGATACGAGATAGAGAGAGAGAGAGAGAGAGAGAGAGAGAGAGAGATACGAGAGAGAGAGAGAGAGAGAGAGAGAGAGAGATACGAGAGAGAGAGAGAGAGAGAGAATAGAGAGAGAGAGAAAGATACGAGATAGAGAGAGAGCGCGAGAGAGATACGAGATAGATGGAGAGAGCGAGAGAGAGAGAAAGATACGAGATAGATAGAGAGAGAGATACGAGAGAGAGAGAGAGAGAGAGAGAGAGAGAGAGAGAAAGATACGAGATAGAGAGAGCGAGAGAGAGATACGAGATAGATAGATAGAGAGAGATACGAGATAGAGAGAGAGAGAGAGAGAGAGATACGAGATAGAGAGGGAGAGAGAGAGAGAGATACAAGATAGATAGAGAGAAAGAGAGAGAGAGAGATACGAAAAGATATGAGATAGAGATAGATAGAGAGAGAGAGAGAGAGAGAGAGAAAGATACGAGATAGTAGATACGAGATAGCAGATATGAGATAGCAGATACGAGATAGCAGATACGAGATAGCAGATATGAGATAGTTATTAGATAGATAGATAGATAGATAGATAGATAGATAGATAGATAGATAGATGGATGGATGGATGGATGGATGGATAGATAGATAGATAGATGTACAATATGCTTTATGCCTGGTTCAGACCTCACTGATCTGTGAAGAGATATAATCCTACAGGTGACTTGCAAGGATATAAAGTGGGATATTTTATGCAGACTCCACGAAGGAACGTTTCCGCAGTTCCTTCTATATGTCTTCACTCAGTTATCAAGGATGACTTATGTATAATGTCAGATTATTGTATTCGCTCAGATTTCCATAAATTGGCCATTAGTGGGTATAATGGCTGAAAAGCATTGTGTTCTGAAAGGAATCTCGACACATTAAATAAGTATTTATCAACAAGTCAAAACTAAAACGACACTTTTTACATCCCTTTTATGTAGTATATATAGAGGCTCTTAGCATCCGCAAGATCCGGGATTTCAACCCCGACAAAAAGAAGGGTTTTTCCCGGGTCCAACCCGGGAAAGGTGGAAATGTGAAGGGTCCAGGGTTGTTTTTATCCCGGGTCTTTCACTATGCCTCCTAATTGGTGCAGATTTGTCTACTGTTGCTATGGCAACAGTAAACAAATCTGTTTTTAGCGTCGGATAGTAAAAAAAAAATGTTTTTGCAAGTATAGGGCATGCTGATAGTAGTGCTACAATCATCAGCATGCCCAAGGATGGCAGGGCATGCTAGCACTTGGAGAACCGCAAGATAAATAAAGCAGATAAAATCTTAAAAGGTTTTTCTCTATCAATCAATACTTCAAATGTCAAAATGTTGCCATTTCTTTATTCATTTCAAGTCCATTAAAACAATGACATTCACTGTAAAAGCATGTGAAGCAGCCAATAAGAGCTCATTTCCACAATGATTGACAGTTGCTAGACAGGGCAGACCAGGAATTTGAGGACTTAAAATGTGTCTTTTTTTTAAACACGGTATTTCTTCTCCCGGAAAAACCCGGGTTTTTAGACCCGGGTTTTTCACATTTGGTGATGTGAAAGGGGTATAAGTTTCTATATGTTACCATTGCTCTAACCTATGTAAATGCAATCACGCAAGGATGCGTTAAACGTTTGCCTTTGGTATTAGCAGGGACTGATGGGTGTCTCTCCAAGGTACATAAAGAATCCTTGTTGCTCAGAACTGGAAATGATTGTTTTGCATATTACCTGTTCTCAATTGTTTTCTATCAAAAAAATGTACAAGTGCATGTCAGTGAAATGTGACATCCCCTGAGGTCACTGTCACTTTTATTACAGTATGACAGGCTAGGATACTGGCTCATTGTTCTCTACTGTCAGGAAACATAACAGTTACTGAGAGGACAGTAACATAAACTGGTCTGAGCCCCCTCCCAGGTAGCTAAAACAATCTGCCTCCAGCACAGAGAGTGTCTGGAGAGATGAAGAGATTGCTTTTATTATTTTACACTTAATCTGCTTATAAAAGTTTCGGTTGTTGTCAGTTGCCTGCGGTTGCATGCCCCCCCCTATTATTGTCACATGTGAATGACACCGGCCCCGTCCACTCTGCCTCACTATGAAGAGGATGTGAACAGACCGGTCATAGAAATCATTCATAATAACTATAATCTGGATTACACACATTGCATGGAAATACTTCATTGAGAAAGCAGCATCCTAACACTACATAATGAATTAATCCCACATGGCGTCTCATGAGCTAAAGGATAGGGATTAAATGGGTTAATGCGTCTGTGTGCCTGATGGACATATAAGGACAGGTTTCTGAGACCAGCTTTGGAGGGCATAACTGAGAAGCCAGAGGCCGGTGCTGCAACCTTCTGGGGCAAAGCTACTGACTAACGTTTTACATGGATCTGTATATATTCACAACAAATAGAAATCTGCTTAATACAATGCAAACGGCGAACACACCTAAGGTCCATATAGTGGAGATACATTCTGTATTGCAGTATTTCTGAATTACATATTTTTGGGCCTGATCCAGAACTACACTTCCCCACGATTTTACGCGTGGCGGAGACGTAAATTCGCAGATTCGAACGCACTGTGCATGCGCAACATAGAAAATACACACATTCACGTTGCGAAATTGTGAACGTATGGGTGATTCACGTATGTCTCACGTAAATACTTACGTGTGGGCGTACCAATTTTACGGCAGACAACAATACGTGCGATTTACGTGAGGTAGGTGGAGGTTTGTATGTAAAGTGTACAGTATGGGCGTGCTAAGCGGCGTACGTTCACGTAATCTATACGTCCGTTAGCGGACGTACACTGTTACGTTAGAAAAAGTTAAGGTAGGGTTTGGGTAGCGTATCTTGACTAAATACGTACGTTCAAGGGGTGTGACGAGGGGGAGTGTAGCGAACTTACGTGTACGAAAATACGCTCCGCGAATAAACGTACGGCACACGTAGTTCTGGATCTACCCCTTTATGTCAGTATCTGTTTGCAATTAGCACTGATCAACCAAATTAGCACTGATCAACCAAGTAACCAGTTCCCTAAACCATCATGTTACATGCTAGAAGTCTAAGGTAAGTATTCATATCATCCTAATGTTAATGGTGTTAGGAGCCGCTGCTCTATCTTCTGACCTGTGTGAGATACCGGATCACTGCTGTTTCTGTCCCACCTGTTGCCTAGAAGCAGTGAGTCAGTTTTTTTAGAGCTACCACGCTACTTGGGTCAGCTCACTGTAATAACCTGTCCAAGCTGTTGCTAGGCAGCAGGAACGCCTACTTTAATAGAGGCTTGCCCTAGCGGGGATGCTGGCCTGTGCTGGTCACATGACAATGTAGAAGCCAATTGGAACAGGTTTCCCCTTTTTGAGGGCTATTTGATGATTACTGCAATAAATACCATCCAGGCCTTAGCCTCCATGCCGTAATAGTGTTGTGCTATTCTTCATTGTCTGTTTATTGTCTTACTTACTTCTTCTTGTCCAAATCTTGTCTGCAGTGTATTGGAATACATGTACAGGTCATCCAGTATCTGAGTTCCTTGTTGTTCATGACCATTCCCTTTAACTTGTGGTATAACAGTGTAAAGCATGGTGTGCCATCTACGTGGGTTGTGTATCCTTGTTTGTTGCTCGTCCGTGGCCTATCCACTGAATTGTGGTGTTCGGTATACTGTGTGGTGTACCATCTTGCCTATTTCATTGATTGATTTTGTGTATATTTGATGAATTCCACTTCCTTCGAGTGTCCATCATGCAGTATACTGTTCACTGGGATTCCATGCTTCCTTACTGCATGGTATCATGATAAGCTATCTGGAGGGGAACAATTGCGCGCTATAGGTGAAATTCTCTTCGTTCATCATTCTAGTTGGAAGTGTAACAAAAGGTTTAGAAATCCCTGGCTCCTCAGCCTTGTGGTTCACACCCTTCTTCACATGAAGACAAGGAAAGTGTTCTCTCGGAAAAGCATAACATGCTGTACTTACTATCAAAGTGCTAGAAACTAAAATCTGAATAATAGATTATTTTCTGTAAGCCTGGAGGAAAATCTAATGAAATAGTTAATTCAACAGGCTAATTACACTTGTGAGCATGCCGAAGCAAACGCCTGACTTAATCCAGCGCCATTAACATCTTCTTAACACTTCCCTATTTGGAGCATAGCGACATCTCCAAAGTTCTAAGTTTAGAAAAAAAACCTGAAACACAAGCTCGATAGGGGTCAGTGCTCAACAGATATGCTCCTATCTCTGACATAAATGTGCCATAATAATCATCTTACAAGTATCATTAAATATGCAGCGTCATCTAATTAAAGAGGGCCTTGCTGATGTCACATGCATACTGATGATAGGACCAGAAAGTTCTAAGAAGTAGGAGGACATTTGTTTTTATTCTGTTCACTTTGCTAAAATCTCTTTAGTTTCACCATTTAGGAAAAAGGTCCCATCATTGTTTTATTTAGCTATAGTCATTTACATACTCAAATAGCAAGCAATTTACTGGCTGCAAATCCTTTGTGTGCAGGGCTGCCATCACATATGGTAGTTTTTTCATTAATAATGATAGTTAATATTAATAATAGGTAAAATGACCGTATATCATTTATTATAATGAGTAAACTACTACAGGTATTTTTAATACTGTATAGATAATGGGCCTGATCCAGACCTAGTTAAGTGCATGAACTTAGTTACTCCTGGGCTAAACCATGTTGATTGCAGGGGAGTCATATTTCATCTGTTGCAAACAGTATTAGAGTTGAGAGGTGATGTTTCCTATCCCAAGTCTAATTAACAGTGTGATAGTAAAGCTGGTCAGTATCTGTGTGCCGTAAGCAATTCAAAGATATATCCCTGCATGCAAAGAATACAATTAACTTGACTCCCCCTAAAATCAACATGGTTTAGCCTAGGAGTAACTAAGTTCAAGCACTTAACTAGGTCTGGATCAGTCCCAATGTCAATTTTTATGTATGTAATTGTACTTTATGTAAGTTTTTACTTACTGACCTTAATCCTTCTCTGCATGTAAAAATATTCTGTATCTTATGAGTGATGATGTCATCAGTGAGTTCTGCAGCACAGCCAGCGGTAGCATCAGAATGATACAATGCAACTTGTGCTGCTGTGAAATAATAAACAATGGGAAATCATTGGAGCACAGGCCCTCCTCTCAGCCTGTGCCTGGGTCATGGCAGCCCTCCTCTCAGCCTGTGCCCCGGGTCACTGTACACGTGGGTAAACCGTGTTGAGTTTCAGGAGAGAACCAGTCAGGTTCTGCAAACATGGAATAGTCAGCATATAAATGTATAGCTACCATAACAGAAATCAGATAATACAAATACACATTTAAAATATAAAATGTATAAGCGATTTTACACAAGACAGGACAGCAGCATGAATATAGAGATACAAAGACATACAATCCACTACGTATATTTACATCTTGTGATTTGTCTACATATTGCTGGTTAATCAACTTTTGCAGAAGCTGTATATATTATTGAATTATTGAATATATCATATGATATCTCTTTAAGACTAATAGACTGTATCAAGCCACATCAGTACGATTAATTCATTAGGAAGTAGTTTAAATAGACAACCAGTGCATCGTGGCACATACCAGCTTGAAAAAGTCTTGAAGAGTGACAAAACGCGTCGCTGTTTGCTACTAATACCTGCATGTGGCACTACAGAGTTCAAGACTGTTTCCTATACACTCTGCTGTGTTCCATGGATACAGAGTACTTGCCAACAAAGCATCTACTTTGAGCACAGGGCTGGCCACCTGGTACTGAAAGTGGGAACAATTTATCCAGGAGCCCTTTGATGTGAAGTGACTGACCTTCCTTCACAAGGATTGGGTATTTCTCGAATACTTTACTATTTGAGATTGGGATAAGAGGGGGTTGGGGGTCAAACAATAATTGATTCACAGTAACAGGATTTTAGGAATCTCTCCAGAATATAGTTGAGTCGGTAGCTTAAGTTCTTCCAAGATGCCCGGAGGCAAGGGGGCAGGGCCGGCACTGGTGTAACGTCATGACGTCGCACAGTGCATTCCTGGGAAAAGGTAAGGAAAATCCTTTTAACGCAGCCCACAGCCAGTAATAGCTATATTACTATATTATATTATAATAGCTATATTACTGGATGCACAGATATTGAATAAAAGCAAGTGAACCGAGAACATGTGGCCACACAACTAAGCTGCAAAGATAAATGACTACATCCCCATCAGTGGCAGTCATCACATCTGTGATGAGGTTATCAGCCACCAATATGGACTCCCAACACGAGAGTAAAAGGCGGTCAGTAGGATTAAGGAGTCGCCACGGATCCACCACACCAAATGTTGCTTCAAGGCCAAAGAAATGAGTTTTATGTGGTCTGTCTGGCACTGGACTGCTAAAAAATGTAAGTCCTCACCAATGCTGACATTAGGATGGTCTCTGAAGTAATACATTTGAGATTTTTTGCATGTATCAAAGCATGCATGATGGCATATTGGACATATTTAGCCGTGACGAAAGCTACCCCTCCGGCTTTGGTGTAATACTCGCTATAAAGACTTCCAAACCAATTAACAACAATGGGCCTGATCCAGAGTAACGCCCGCCGTCGCTCAGACGGTGGGCGTAACCGTAAGATCGGCTTTGCAGCCGATCTGCGCATGCGCCGGGCAGATGTAGCAGCGTCGTAGGGACACTGGAGGGGACGTCCTCCAGCGTCCCTACGCTCACGTTAGTGCTGGTGGGCGGGGGGAGGTAAGTAAATGAGGGTGGGGGAGCGTGCTAAGCGGCCATACGCTCCTGTGCGAGCGTATGGCCCCTTCCTTATGCCGGCTGAAGTTAGGGTAGTCTTCAACCGGCGTTAGGAAGGGGCCACATGCCCGCACAGGGCGTAAGGAAGGGGCCATACGCCCGCACAGGGGGAGTGCCAGGGGGAGGCAGAGATGTAACGCTGAGCGTTAGTACGCTCAGCGCTACATCGTATCTCTGGATCAGGCCCAATGGCCCCAATCCACTACAGTGCCGGCCGTAATAACTCTTGGTCTGGATCTGGCCGAATGTGAATTCCAGAAAAGATATCGGAAAGATCCTGACATAATAACAGAGCATACAGGACAGTTAATGGTAAAACCAAGTGTAAATACTTGAATGTGGGAGACAATAATAAGAGTTATCTAACTCCATATTAGTAATTTCCTATAGTAGTATGAGGGAACATGATGTAAGACAGGTGGGACGAAACGCTTATGTGGAGTCTGCTGTCATGGTAGTGAGGGGGATCATGGTGATCAAAAAGGGTCATCAAAAATGATTGTTTCCCCTTTTTCCATAACACAGTGCTTGACGGGATATAAGAGTGCTAAATATCTATATTTGGGGAAAATCCTCATTTGGGTCATTTTCTATCAAACTCTGTTCAAAGTCAAGGCATGTAAACTACAATCAAAACACTTGACTGACACGCTGCTCATCGAACCATGGAAGACTCTTTATAAACAGTGTTTTGTTCAACGTACAGAGGTGATTTGTGGATAATGTTTGAACTGTGTATGCACCTGCGCTTAGCTTTTTATCATATCTCTAATTCATCTTCCAGTGGTTTCAGGCCTCACACTTGAGCAAGGCTTGCTGAAAGATCTGCTCAGTCTATAGGAAGAAGTCTGTATTTACTTACCATGAATGCCTGAACAAAAACAACATTACAACTATTAAGGAAGAATGATTCCCTGCTGACACACGGTATTAGGAAAACAAGGCTATATTGTCAGCAGGTTGCACCTCTGTGACATCAGAACGATTAAACTGGGAACAAAAGGTTATTCATCTGACACTAGTGAAGGTTCCTTTCTCTATGCTAACAGTTAACTACATTGTAATATTTACTAAATGATTAAGTAGAAGCAATCATATAGTTGGACAACATTAGAAACAGAGGGTAATTAAGATATGACAGCACTTCCTCACCAGTTATATTTATCTCTAGCTACAATTTAGTAGGATTTATTCGCTGCCAAAGCTGAATTATGCAGTAAGACAGATCACAAAGTACAATGTCTTCTTATACATAGAAAACGTAAATCCGTTTCTTCCTAGTGTTAATGAAAATCTCACTTATAGGATAAAGAAGAAAAGTGTTTAATGCCCCGATCAGAGTTTCAATGATGTGGTATCCCCAAAGTTACAGATAATTGTCAGGGTGTAGAGGAACAAGAGGATGGGAAAAGCAACCTTTATTCTTTATTAAAGCAGACTATTGTGGACTAAGCCATGCACTTGATGTTATATCCTATGGTGATCATCCTAGCTATAGCACAAAGCACAGGAAATGGATTCATCCTACCCAATACTCTATATATGATCTAATGAGAACTCCACCCAAATGGCTCCAGTTGAATTATAGTGCAATTATTGCATGTTTCTACCTAAGGGTTTAATAGTTTTACCAGGGGATACAGCTTATTTAGCACAGCGAGAGAAATTATACTAAACCACTGCTGTATTTTAGTATCTACATATATCATGTAGAAGGAAATTGCACTATGATGGCAGTACAGCCGAATGGGAATGATGATGATTTAATCTCTTCCATGCAGAGTTCAAGACCTTCAGTGCTACAATGACAGCACCCTCCCATGCATACAAACAACATTAACCAACCTTCTAGTTTACCTGAGATATGTGGCCCAACCTGTTTGTCTAAAAACTATTAGCAAACCGCAGAGCAATACTGCAGCCTGTATCTTTCACTGTCACTCGTGAGATTCCTATTGAACTGTTGAAAATACAATGTGGCTTTTCATTTTACTAGTGTTTGTTTAGGAAAATCTTTAAAACACAGAAGGTATTTGGCAAAGTTTAGTCATTATAGTGTAAATTTAGCACTGCTGCAAGATCAACATCAAGATCAAGCCATCTCCTGGGTTAAACGGCATCACTTTTCCATGTAGCAACCAAACAATAGCACACCAGTCCAACACCAGTCCAGTGCATCAGCACAAATAGCAGAAGCTACTTTTATTCATCAGTAAGAAAATAAACAAAACATAAAAATGAATCCTGGCCTGCTCAGCTCTAATTACTACAGGCAGAGACTGAGGCTAGAGGCCCTGAACACCTGAGATAGCCCTGGTGGATGAAGCCGCTCTCTCTCCTGTCCACAAACTCTGGATCCCTTTTCTGACTTAAAATCAAAATGACCAGTCAGTCACTGAGCCACACAGGCTGCTTTCCTGGGGGTTTAAAACACAGAACACGAAAACCTGGAACAAAATTATCTTCCTTTAACATTCCCAGTGCTTCTGTCACAGTACCAACACATTTTCAGTGCTTTACAAAAGACACCAATTATAGTTCTTGATGTAGAGATGGATGTGATCGTAACTTTGACATTACTTGGGCATACGAAAGACTTATGAACACAAAACGGGAGGTACAGTTTGTACATGGCTACCCATGACAGAAGAGCTCAAGGATCTCCTGCAGGTGCTAGAGTACAGGTTGAAAATAAGTACTGACAATGATGATGCAATGGACAGGGACATATATGACTGATTACAAGATAAAATAAAAAGTAACTCACAAAAGAAATACATAGTTGCACATGCATAAAGTTCCACATGAATTCCATTCAAAGGTACTTAAAATTGAATAGCTAAATATCATGGTTGCCTACTTTTGCAAATGAATATCAGGGAGATTGTGAGAGCACTATCAAGGTGCTGCACCAAAGGGGTGTGCCCTGTAGCGCCAAAGAGGTGTGTCCTGTGAATAGCTCCACCCATAGGTGTATCTAGCACTGCCAGGAAAACTATTTTACAATAAAAATGTCAGTATTTATTGATTATTAAATTGTCAGTGAATACTTTCAGTACTATCTTTATAGAAAAGCTAAAAGTGACGCTGCAGCTGATTAACAAGATTCTTTCATTACATCTTGGCCTCCATGAAATTGGTCATCTCCATAGACCTCAATGGATGAAATTAGAATCAGGGAGATTACCAAACACTTCAGGGAGTCAGGGAGATCACCTAATCTTCAGGGAGTCTCCATGATATTCAGGGAGAGTTGGCAACTATGCTAAATATATAGCTAAAAATTTTGCAAAATTTGGATTATTTCTGCTTTATTACAATAAGGCTAAAAACTATTGGGATCATCCATTAGGAAACATAAGTTATTGTCTGGGGATCCGTTTACTTTTAATGAAATTATTTTTTGTTTAAAACAAAAAGCCCATTCTATCAGATTAGTGTGCAGGCTTATATGGTCTCCCAGCTACATGCTTCAAGATGACGATTGCTCAAATCTGTGACTCTGATTCCCTATCATTCATTCCACTGTGGCACCACTTTGTCACTGTCAGCTGCTCAGTGCAGGAGAGCACCTTGAAGGTTGTTCCATGTTACAGCTTTTTAAGGAATTCAACCTTTACAGATCTTCAAAATCTGATACTCAGAAGCGTAGACATGGGTGTCATACCCAAAATATGGACTTTTTCAGAATGACTTATGAATATAAGTATATAAATATACTGTACAATCTGTTGCTTTGCGGGCTATGGCTAACTGGGGCATTATATTTTACCTATATTTATCTGAATTGATAAACTTTCATAATGTCTTATTTTTACATCATGGCTTGTAAGAGATTTAATGGGCTGGTCATGAGTTGTCAGTATATGGCTTTATAGATGAATTAGGCCATACAAACCATACATAGCTTTCCACTGTGACCTGCCGCTGGCACTTATATAATTATGAAGCTGAAAAACAGACCCTTTGTGTAATGAAAGTGTTTTGGAGATGTTTACATGGTAACAGACACATAAATGTACAGTCTACTTATTTTAGAATGTATATCGTTTTCTATTCTTTATTTTCTGTGTTATTAAAATGTTCTCAGCACTATGGGTGTTCAGCAGAAAGGTTGCATCTTGCTATATTCAGAGTTGTTCTTTCTCTGCAGATAATGCAAATAAAATGCGGTGGGATAGAATCTATCATAATAATCTGCTCATTACCCTAATCTTGCTTGTTTGCAATCTACTCGTATTGATCTCATGTACAATGGTATTGGTGATGATAATAATTAATACCAGTGTGTTAGCCTGAACGCCCATCACCCACTACAGAAGCAATATTAATTAAGGTGGCTGCTATATTATATGATTTTAAAACTAAGCTTTCACATTCCTTAATTGTTATTTCTTACATAGAAAAATAAAAGCGGCAGCATTTCATTGCAGTATTTATAGGAATGTCATATAGTAAATATGATTTTCACATTTAATAATCACTAATGCTATTATTCTTCAGTATTATTATCAATTATGTGTAATATACTGGGTTATACAAACGTTTCATTACTAAGATGACCCTCATTATACAGCAGTTCTGTCCTGGTTCACACTAAGCTGTCCTCAGCCTATTTGGAGTTGTTGTTGTGTGTTTAGCTTGGAATCACATGTGAGGCCATTCTGGTGGATTTACACCGTTTGTACCACCTGATACTTTGTATTCTCCCTGGAGGATCAGGATTCTGCCTGAGTTACAAAATAACTGCCAAGTCTGCATTACACAGGGAGGCAGAGTTACAGTACGAGTCCATTCTAAGGTCAGTGTGCCTTGCACCTGTAGGAGAAAGTCTGTTATAAGAACATTACCCCAGTAGGAATATCTTCTCACATCCTTCACATTGCCTTGTGCCATGGCACCAGGTCAATCCGGAATATTTTTTGCAACCAGTATATACATTTCTAACGTGAGTTGTTTCTGCACAGGTGTGACCGGATTCAGAGCTGTGCATCCGTGTGAAATTCATTTAATGCAACTGCGCATGTCGGATTGCTGGCGGACTTTAATGTATCCACCAGCATCAGATTCCAGCTGCAAAAAGGGGTGTGCCGGGATATTTAAATGAGAAAAGCTCTGAAATATCTAAATATTCCGTGCACACCAGTCCGTACAAGCCCTGTGCATCCACCATCTCAGGGATGGTGTATGCGTAGGGGCAACTCACCGGAGCTGAAAAAAAATAAAGGTAAAAAAAAAAAAGGCCTTTTTAGTTAAACATTAACCCCTTCCCCTGCCTGCCCCGTCACCGCATCCTATGTTTAAAAAATAAATAAATAAATAAAAATAATAATAAAGTACAGGCCGACAGGGCATACTGCCGCTAGTAGAACTACAGGCACAAGCATGCCCATGAATGACAAGGCATGCTTGCGCTTGTAGGCCTACTATCGTGAGCATGCCCTGCCCCAAATCCCTACACATGCCCATTTATTTAAAAAAAACATACAGTGCCCTCTCCCACAAGATATGAAAACCTCCACGTGCCCCCCAAAAATCAAAAGAAATAAAATAAATCATTCCACATGTGCCCCTCTATAAATAGACAAATATGCCACAAGTGCCCCTCTATAAATAGCCAAATATGCCACAAGTGCCCCTCTATAAATAGCCAAATATGCCACAAGTGCCCATCTATAAATAA
>WWET01000254.1:696021-711738 GCA_011038615.1 Limnodynastes dumerilii | reverse complement strand
GCCAGACACACACATATATATATATATACACACACACACACACACACACACATACGTACGTACATGTATACATACACACACGCACACATACATATATGTATATTTCTGTGTTAATGAATAAGTGGGCAGGCTTTGCTGCAGGTTGTCCTGCTGCTAACTATAGATAGTGGACAGTAATGAGATTAGTGACAGACTATATACACATTTTAGGATAGTTACACATACTGTACTGGGATAGTATAGAAGCATGGAAATCTGATTGTGGAGGCAAAATCGGAGCTGCCTTTAACTCCATGGGGGCGATTCATGCTAGGAGGTCCCAGCAGTGACAGCATGTATACCATTCAATATGGTGATTTACTATGCAGCCATAACCCATATAAAGTGAAGTAAGCTGGGTCAATTGCAGTAAGCAGGAAGCCTATAGACACAGAGGCTGGGATAGAGGGGGATATCGGGATCCTGCGCAGTAACGAGCCAGCTCTAGCAGTGTGTTCCCTCCTACACAAGATACTCGCACAGTGTAGAGGAGGTTGATCCTGAGAGAAGACAGCGGGCTGATTGACAGCCGGAGTGTCCTAAAAAGGATTGATATGATGTTTATATAGCAGAGGAGCTGTCAGAGCGAGGAGAGACCCTGCAGCTAACACAGCCACACAGCATATTCTTCCCAGGATTGATTACACCGGCACGCCATGCACTGTCAAACCGAGCTCAGGCTCAGCTCCCCGGGCCAACTCAAGGCTGCCAGGAGGCGCTACAAGTCTTTCATGATCGACGAGATTCTATCAAAGGAGACTTGCGATTACTTTGAGAAGCTCTCCCTGTACTCTGTGTGCCCTTCTCTGCTGATCAGACCCAAACCCCTGCACTCCTGCTCCGGTAAGAGCCATCGCCTCTCTATGTCCCACTATAGACATTGATGTGATGTATGTGCCTAGGTGTGTGCTCACATGTACTATTCCACAGACTAACATGGACCATATGTCAGGATGTCATATATAATGATGATCAGCTACTATCATCTACTACTACTGTAATATATCCATCAACTACTATATCATGTACCACTATATCCATCATCATCTACTACTATACTATCAACTACTATAATATATCATCTACTACTATAACATATCTATCATCTACTACTACAGTATATATATCTACTACTATATCATATCTACTACTATAATATATCATCTACTATCTAAACATATCTATCATCATCTACTACAGTATATTATATATAAAATATAGGGGTGACTATGTACTATACATAATTCCCATACAGCCGTCACTCCTGATATGTCTATATATGAAATATAGGGGTGACTATATGTACTATACACAATTCCCATCCAGCCGTCACTCCTGATATGTCTATATATGAAATATAGGGGTGACTATATGTACTACACATAATTCTCATCCAGCCATCACTCCTGATATGTCTATATATAAAATATAGGGGTGACTATGTACTATACATAATTCCCATACAGCCGTCACTCCTGATATGTCTATATATGAAATATAGGGGTGACTATATGTACTATACACAATTCCCATCCAGCCGTCACTCCTGATATGTCTATATATGAAATATAGGGGTGACTATATGTACTACACATAATTCTCATCCAGCCATCACTCCTGATATGTCTATATATAAAATATAGGGGTGACTATGTACTATACATAATTCCCATACAGCCGTCACTCCTGATATGTCTATATATGAAATATAGGGGTGACTATATGTACTATACACAATTCCCATCCAGCCGTCACTCCTGATATGTCTATATATGAAATATAGGGGTGACTATATGTACTACACATAATTCTCATCCAGCCATCACTCCTGATATGTCTATATATAAAATATAGGGGTGACTATGTACTATACATAATTCCCATACAGCCGTCACTCCTGATATGTCTATATATGAAATATAGGGGTGACTATATGTACTATACACAATTCCCATCCAGCCGTCACTCCTGATATGTCTATATATGAAATATAGGGGTGACTATATGTACTACACATAATTCTCATCCAGCCATCACTCCTGATATGTCTATATATAAAATATAGGGGTGACTATGTACTATACATAATTCCCATACAGCCGTCACTCCTGATATGTCTATATATGAAATATAGGGGTGACTATATGTACTATACACAATTCCCATCCAGCCGTCACTCCTGATATGTCTATATATGAAATATAGGGGTGACTATATGTACTACACATAATTCTCATCCAGCCATCACTCCTGATATGTCTATATATAAAATATAGGGGTGACTATGTACTATACATAATTCCCATACAGCCGTCACTCCTGATATGTCTATATATGAAATATAGGGGTGACTATATGTACTATACACAATTCCCATCCAGCCGTCACTCCTGATATGTCTATATATGAAATATAGGGGTGACTATATGTACTACACATAATTCTCATCCAGCCATCACTCCTGATATGTCTATATATAAAATATAGGGGTGACTATGTACTATACATAATTCCCATACAGCCGTCACTCCTGATATGTCTATATATGAAATATAGGGGTGACTATATGTACTATACACAATTCCCATCCAGCCGTCACTCCTGATATGTCTATATATGAAATATAGGGGTGACTATATGTACTACACATAATTCTCATCCAGCCATCACTCCTGATATGTCTATATATAAAATATAGGGGTGACTATGTACTATACATAATTCCCATACAGCCGTCACTCCTGATATGTCTATATATGAAATATAGGGGTGACTATATGTACTATACACAATTCCCATCCAGCCGTCACTCCTGATATGTCTATATATGAAATATAGGGGTGACTATATGTACTACACATAATTCTCATCCAGCCATCACTCCTGATATGTCTATATATAAAATATAGGGGTGACTATGTACTATACATAATTCCCATACAGCCGTCACTCCTGATATGTCTATATATGAAATATAGGGGTGACTATATGTACTATACACAATTCCCATCCAGCCGTCACTCCTGATATGTCTATATATGAAATATAGGGGTGACTATATGTACTACACATAATTCTCATCCAGCCATCACTCCTGATATGTCTATATATAAAATATAGGGGTGACTATGTACTATACATAATTCCCATACAGCCGTCACTCCTGATATGTCTATATATGAAATATAGGGGTGACTATATGTACTATACACAATTCCCATCCAGCCGTCACTCCTGATATGTCTATATATGAAATATAGGGGTGACTATATGTACTACACATAATTCTCATCCAGCCATCACTCCTGATATGTCTATATATAAAATATAGGGGTGACTATGTACTATACATAATTCCCATACAGCCGTCACTCCTGATATGTCTATATATGAAATATAGGGGTGACTATATGTACTATACACAATTCCCATCCAGCCGTCACTCCTGATATGTCTATATATGAAATATAGGGGTGACTATATGTACTACACATAATTCTCATCCAGCCATCACTCCTGATATGTCTATATATAAAATATAGGGGTGACTATGTACTATACATAATTCCCATACAGCCGTCACTCCTGATATGTCTATATATGAAATATAGGGGTGACTATATGTACTATACACAATTCCCATCCAGCCGTCACTCCTGATATGTCTATATATGAAATATAGGGGTGACTATATGTACTACACATAATTCTCATCCAGCCATCACTCCTGATATGTCTATATATAAAATATAGGGGTGACTATGTACTATACATAATTCCCATACAGCCGTCACTCCTGATATGTCTATATATGAAATATAGGGGTGACTATATGTACTATACACAATTCCCATCCAGCCGTCACTCCTGATATGTCTATATATGAAATATAGGGGTGACTATATGTACTACACATAATTCTCATCCAGCCATCACTCCTGATATGTCTATATATAAAATATAGGGGTGACTATGTACTATACATAATTCCCATACAGCCGTCACTCCTGATATGTCTATATATGAAATATAGGGGTGACTATATGTACTATACACAATTCCCATCCAGCCGTCACTCCTGATATGTCTATATATGAAATATAGGGGTGACTATATGTACTACACATAATTCTCATCCAGCCATCACTCCTGATATGTCTATATATAAAATATAGGGGTGACTATGTACTATACATAATTCCCATACAGCCGTCACTCCTGATATGTCTATATATGAAATATAGGGGTGACTATATGTACTATACACAATTCCCATCCAGCCGTCACTCCTGATATGTCTATATATGAAATATAGGGGTGACTATATGTACTACACATAATTCTCATCCAGCCATCACTCCTGATATGTCTATATATAAAATATAGGGGTGACTATGTACTATACATAATTCCCATACAGCCGTCACTCCTGATATGTCTATATATGAAATATAGGGGTGACTATATGTACTATACACAATTCCCATCCAGCCGTCACTCCTGATATGTCTATATATGAAATATAGGGGTGACTATATGTACTACACATAATTCTCATCCAGCCATCACTCCTGATATGTCTATATATAAAATATAGGGGTGACTATGTACTATACATAATTCCCATACAGCCGTCACTCCTGATATGTCTATATATGAAATATAGGGGTGACTATATGTACTATACACAATTCCCATCCAGCCGTCACTCCTGATATGTCTATATATGAAATATAGGGGTGACTATATGTACTACACATAATTCTCATCCAGCCATCACTCCTGATATGTCTATATATAAAATATAGGGGTGACTATGTACTATACATAATTCCCATACAGCCGTCACTCCTGATATGTCTATATATGAAATATAGGGGTGACTATATGTACTATACACAATTCCCATCCAGCCGTCACTCCTGATATGTCTATATATGAAATATAGGGGTGACTATATGTACTACACATAATTCTCATCCAGCCATCACTCCTGATATGTCTATATATAAAATATAGGGGTGACTATGTACTATACATAATTCCCATACAGCCGTCACTCCTGATATGTCTATATATGAAATATAGGGGTGACTATATGTACTATACACAATTCCCATCCAGCCGTCACTCCTGATATGTCTATATATGAAATATAGGGGTGACTATATGTACTACACATAATTCTCATCCAGCCATCACTCCTGATATGTCTATATATAAAATATAGGGGTGACTATGTACTATACATAATTCCCATACAGCCGTCACTCCTGATATGTCTATATATGAAATATAGGGGTGACTATATGTACTATACACAATTCCCATCCAGCCGTCACTCCTGATATGTCTATATATGAAATATAGGGGTGACTATATGTACTACACATAATTCTCATCCAGCCATCACTCCTGATATGTCTATATATAAAATATAGGGGTGACTATGTACTATACATAATTCCCATACAGCCGTCACTCCTGATATGTCTATATATGAAATATAGGGGTGACTATATGTACTATACACAATTCCCATCCAGCCGTCACTCCTGATATGTCTATATATGAAATATAGGGGTGACTATATGTACTACACATAATTCTCATCCAGCCATCACTCCTGATATGTCTATATATAAAATATAGGGGTGACTATGTACTATACATAATTCCCATACAGCCGTCACTCCTGATATGTCTATATATGAAATATAGGGGTGACTATATGTACTATACACAATTCCCATCCAGCCGTCACTCCTGATATGTCTATATATGAAATATAGGGGTGACTATATGTACTACACATAATTCTCATCCAGCCATCACTCCTGATATGTCTATATATAAAATATAGGGGTGACTATGTACTATACATAATTCCCATACAGCCGTCACTCCTGATATGTCTATATATGAAATATAGGGGTGACTATATGTACTATACACAATTCCCATCCAGCCGTCACTCCTGATATGTCTATATATGAAATATAGGGGTGACTATATGTACTACACATAATTCTCATCCAGCCATCACTCCTGATATGTCTATATATAAAATATAGGGGTGACTATGTACTATACATAATTCCCATACAGCCGTCACTCCTGATATGTCTATATATGAAATATAGGGGTGACTATATGTACTATACACAATTCCCATCCAGCCGTCACTCCTGATATGTCTATATATGAAATATAGGGGTGACTATATGTACTACACATAATTCTCATCCAGCCATCACTCCTGATATGTCTATATATAAAATATAGGGGTGACTATGTACTATACATAATTCCCATACAGCCGTCACTCCTGATATGTCTATATATGAAATATAGGGGTGACTATATGTACTATACACAATTCCCATCCAGCCGTCACTCCTGATATGTCTATATATGAAATATAGGGGTGACTATATGTACTACACATAATTCTCATCCAGCCATCACTCCTGATATGTCTATATATAAAATATAGGGGTGACTATGTACTATACATAATTCCCATACAGCCGTCACTCCTGATATGTCTATATATGAAATATAGGGGTGACTATATGTACTATACACAATTCCCATCCAGCCGTCACTCCTGATATGTCTATATATGAAATATAGGGGTGACTATATGTACTACACATAATTCTCATCCAGCCATCACTCCTGATATGTCTATATATAAAATATAGGGGTGACTATGTACTATACATAATTCCCATACAGCCGTCACTCCTGATATGTCTATATATGAAATATAGGGGTGACTATATGTACTATACACAATTCCCATCCAGCCGTCACTCCTGATATGTCTATATATGAAATATAGGGGTGACTATATGTACTACACATAATTCTCATCCAGCCATCACTCCTGATATGTCTATATATAAAATATAGGGGTGACTATGTACTATACATAATTCCCATACAGCCGTCACTCCTGATATGTCTATATATGAAATATAGGGGTGACTATATGTACTATACACAATTCCCATCCAGCCGTCACTCCTGATATGTCTATATATGAAATATAGGGGTGACTATATGTACTACACATAATTCTCATCCAGCCATCACTCCTGATATGTCTATATATAAAATATAGGGGTGACTATGTACTATACATAATTCCCATACAGCCGTCACTCCTGATATGTCTATATATGAAATATAGGGGTGACTATATGTACTATACACAATTCCCATCCAGCCGTCACTCCTGATATGTCTATATATGAAATATAGGGGTGACTATATGTACTACACATAATTCTCATCCAGCCATCACTCCTGATATGTCTATATATAAAATATAGGGGTGACTATGTACTATACATAATTCCCATACAGCCGTCACTCCTGATATGTCTATATATGAAATATAGGGGTGACTATATGTACTATACACAATTCCCATCCAGCCGTCACTCCTGATATGTCTATATATGAAATATAGGGGTGACTATATGTACTACACATAATTCTCATCCAGCCATCACTCCTGATATGTCTATATATAAAATATAGGGGTGACTATGTACTATACATAATTCCCATACAGCCGTCACTCCTGATATGTCTATATATGAAATATAGGGGTGACTATATGTACTATACACAATTCCCATCCAGCCGTCACTCCTGATATGTCTATATATGAAATATAGGGGTGACTATATGTACTATACACAATTCCCATCCAGCCGTCACTCCTGATATGTCTATATATGAAATATAGGGGTGACTATATGTACTATACACAATTCCCATCCAGCCGTCACTCCTGATATGTCTATATATGAAATATAGGGGTGACTATATGTACTATACACAATTCCCATCCAGCCGTCACTCCTGATATGTCTATATATGAAATATAGGGGTGACTATGTACTATACACAATTCCCATCCAGCCGTCACTCCTGATATGTCTATATATGAAATATAGGGGTGACTATGTACTATACACAATTCCCATCCAGCCGTCACTCCTGATATGTCTATATATGAAATATAGGGGTGACTATGTACTATACACAATTCCCATCCAGCCGTCACTCCTGATATGTCTATATATGAAATATAGGGGTGACTATGTACTATACACAATTCCCATCCAGCCGTCACTCCTGATATGTCTATATATGAAATATAGGGGTGACTATGTACTATACACAATTCCCATCCAGCCGTCACTCCTGATATGTCTATATATGAAATATAGGGGTGACTATGTACTATACACAATTCCCATCCAGCCGTCACTCCTGATATGTCTATATATGAAATATAGGGGTGACTATGTACTATACACAATTCCCATCCAGCCGTCACTCCTGATATGTCTATATATGAAATATAGGGGTGACTATGTACTATACACAATTCCCATCCAGCCGTCACTCCTGATATGTCTATATATGAAATATAGGGGTGACTATATGTACTACACATAATTCTCATCCAGCCGTCACTCCTGATATGTCTATATATCCAGCCATGATTCCTGATATGGTATATAAGTGGCACATAAGGATGATCTGCCCTGTATACTATATGAGTAGGCAAGTAGCAGTCACACGCTGCATAGTTTATACAAGTTCCATATAAACATTAGCCATGCCTGATACTACATATGTAGCCCATACACGGAGCAGCCAATGCTGGCTTATGAATGTGTGTGTTGTGTGATTATAGAACTCTCTGGGAAAGGTCACACAGAAGAGAAAACATATTTATGGCTGTGCGGTTATAGTGGTTGCTGAATGATGAGCCTTTTGGAAAGTAAAAACCATCAGCTAACAATTGGGCATTGTGTGAAACAGCATTTGTGTATTTTCACTTGTCTCCTAACTGGAACAATGTCAGATGAAACAGCAGTATGAATGCTTGGCATGGATTGCCATTCCGTCTTATTTCCATTACAGTAGATCTTGGGGGTCTGAGCATTAAGAAGGAAGAACATGCCGTTTTATTGTCATTATCACCCTTCATTTTCAGTGTATAGATTTAATTATTTACATTGGTCTCTGTAGCTTACAATATACCAAAGGGCACAAAGCCGCACTTATTAGAGTTATTGCATTAAGAGATCCTAAGAGTTTATGGGATTGTGTTTGAAAAGTACCCTGAATATGTAATATTCTGAGCAGGGTGTTATATGATATTATATAGGTAAAGAATATCATGTGTAGAGAGCTCTATAAAATGCACGGAGTATAATCTGTTTCTCAGCTAGTTTAAAAATAACTACAACATGTGCTGAATCAACATGATACATTTCTTATAATTATTGATACATGGTTGGCAAATACAAGATATTAAAAGATACACTCTAATAAAATGTACTTAATTATCATCCAGGTTTGTTAACTGTGATTTTTATGTGTAGGCAGATTAAACGATCATAATTAAGCCCAAAAAAAAGAAAAAAAAAACTAAATTAACAGCAGTTGCACACAAACACAGAGATGCAAATAATAAATTATTCTTCTATTTGATCTTTCCTTATTTCCACAAGCTTGATTGCAAAACTATATTATCAATGCAATTAAGTATGCAGAATATATTTTTTAATTAAATACAGAATATACAATGTGTGAATACCCCAGATTGAAGATTAAACATTATGGATGCTTTTCATTTTGACTTTAGTCTCATAATAAAACTACATAGAGAAAAGAACAAATCATTACAAAGCGACACAATTATTGCTTACATAGAACCATAGAACCTCCACATATATTTGTATCACTTATTATTACAACTCTCTGGCTTTTATGGTCTCAGATTCCATACGCATGGAATTATATAATCTGCAAAATCAAAAACTATCAAATTTGGGATTTTTAATCTTAAATATTTAAAAACTGTTATTTTATCTTACACTTATGCTTTTTTCTACCTAACAAAAAAGAAATTCCAGGTTGCGCTAGAATCTAGTTGTGGTTAAGTTTTAATAGATACAAATATTAAGACACAATATGGTATTAATCATGGGAAATATTTTAAAAAAATATATAAAAAATATTAAAATAAGAAACTTGCATCAAGATTGCATAAATCAGAGTAATGCTGTGATGTTAGTCCTTATGCAGAACCAGTATATAGATCAAATCTGGATGATAGTAACTAATATATGGTGGCCACCATTGAATCTAAATCCAAAATATAGACTCTTCCATGTATAATTTCCAGAAATAGAATACTATCCATACACGTGTTCAGCCAGTACTGACTTCCAATTGAATAACAGAATAGTGCAGAATCGAGGTTATTGACGTCTTGAAGAATCCTTAGTACTATACTTAGTTAAGATCCTTCCAATATGAAGAAAGTCCCAGAGACATATAAGTAATAAATCAACATAGGTCCTAACGTGTTGAAGGTATATTCAGCAGTAGTCTATCGCTGTGAATTATATCAATGCAATCCCATTATGCTTTTTTCTATACATGTAAAAGAAGGGGAACATACTACAATCAGATATTTTCTAACAATTTAAATGGCCAATTCGATATGTACGCAATATACACGATTTTAGTTCAAGTTTTCATTATCTAATATTTTGGACTGTGGGAATAAATGGTTTAAAAGTTGCGATCAAACAATTTTGTGTACTGTGCAGCAATCAGGCAAGATCGTTGTAATATACATACTTGAACAGTATTGTCTCAAACACTCGTTTATTGTGTGATTGGAATGATAGTAGTATGTGCCCAGCTTTACTCGTTTCCTTAGATTTCTTGGCTGGTCATAAGTTTCTTCTCAGGATTGTGTGAACAATGTGAAGTTACCTGGAGTCACCCACTACTTGTTGCGGGATTTGTCTCTGGTGGGACTAAACATGATTCAATCGCAATGCCACACAGATTATTAAATATGTCCCTAAGCTTCTGTACTCTTTTCCTGATAATAACGTAGGATCTGATCCAGAGATTTAGTGCATGCGGAGATAAACTGCTTTCAAATGCATGTGACCTATACAGAGAACTGACATTGGCAACTGTAGATTGGTCTTACAAATAATGAGCAGCTTTAGAGACAGGCAAATGGATGTCTATGGGCAGACAGGCTGATTATGATTATTATTATATTATATTTAAACAAAAAAACCCATTAAAAATAAATACCTGTATATGAAAAAATGTCCAAGCAATCTATACGACAATACCCTGCTATTCAGGCAAAAAAATAAAAAAAAAACCTTATTTGTTAAGCATCCAGGGGCAGCGCTATATCGCCCTGCGTTCTCCCTCTATCGCATTATACGTCCACTGCGTGTGTTTTACTGGGGCACTTATAAGCAGAACCCAGCAGCTCCCAGGACAATCACTTTCCCTCTCACCATCCTTCGCGAGCATTACTTATCTACCGATCAGTAAAAATAAATAGAGTCAGTATAGTGGAGTGTATGCAGAGTGTGTGCTTATTATAAGGTGTGTAGGGCTGAGGTAGAACGAAGAATAGGGACATTTCTTTAAGGAAGACCTTTCCCGCCGTACGTTAGCCTTGAGCTGTAGGAGGACGTGCAGGTATCCGGGCTTCTAGCTCTTGCAGCAGCACTAAACCACTTACTTTCTCGCTTTATTTCCTAGTGCTGAGCACACGGAAGCAAACACAGCCATTTTGTGCTCACTCCTGTTGTACACATACACAGTGCAAATACACACTGAGCTTATACCTAAAAAAATGGTGCATCACCTCCCTAGTGTTCATCTATGGGGCAAGTAGATGCACAATCAGAGCACAAGATTATTGTGATCACTACACATATACTAATAGCCTATAGAAGCCCTTTAATCATTGTATATAACTGTATGCCTGACAGCATTATCAGCTGTGACATGGGGATCACACATGCCTGCTCTATAGTACCAGTGGCATGTAGTCCCCTAATTACAGCATATTTACTATATAGCAACAAGGATCAGTGCTCAAAGAAACTTATTCTAAATCACTTTAACAAATACTGTATTACTTAACCAAATCTATCTATCTATCTATCTATCTATCTATCTATCTATCTATCTATCTATCTATCTCATATCTATCTATCTATCTATCTCACATCTATCTCATATCTATCTATCTATCTATCTCACATCTGTCTATCTATCTATCTATCTATCTATCTATCTATGTCTATCAATCTATCTCATATCTATCTATCTATCTATCTATCTATCTATCTATCTATCTATCTATCTATCTATCTCATATCTATCTATCTATCTATCTATCTATCTATCTATCTATCTATCTATCTATCTATCTATCTATCTATCTAATCTATCTTATCTATCTATCTATCTATCTATCTATCTCATATCTATCTATCTATCTATCTCATATCTATCTATCTATCTATCTATCTATCTATCTATCTATCTATCTATCTATCTATCTATCTATCTATCTAATTTCTCACATCTGTCTATCTATCTATCTATCTATCTATCTATCTATCTATCTATCTATCTATCTATCTATCTATCTATCTATCTATCTATCGGATACATAAATAGATATATAGATAGACACATAGAAAATGACGGCAGATAAGAGCCCCATGGCCCATCCAGTCTGCCCAGCTGTTTAGTTAAACTATACTGACCCTAGACCCTGTTTACTCTTAGTTTAGTTTGAGATTTAGGATATCCTTATATTTATCCCAAGCATGTTTACACTGTTCTACTGTGTACCCTCTACCCCCTCAGATGGGAGAATATTCCACCTATCTATCACCCTTTCAGTGATGTTATTATCCGCACATTTCCTCTGAATCTACCACCCTCCAGTTTATATTCATGCCCTCGTGTTCTATTACACCTCTTCCTTTGAAAAAAAAAGTCACAACATTTGATATATTCGAAAGCTGCTACCTAGATAGATAGATAGATACATACATACATACATAGACATATGAGATTGGAGATAGTTAAACAGATATGAAATAGATAACAGATTTGAGATTGATAGACAGATAGATTTGAGATAGATAATAGATAGACAGACATATTTGAGATAGACAGATTTGGGATAGACAGACAGATAGATTTGGGATAGATAGACAGACATACAGATAGATTTGGGATATTATCTTATCTGTTATCTTAACATATCCTCCCCCCTCAAAAAAAAACAACCACAAAAATTAACTTGTGTTTTATTTAAACACAAACATTAAACATAGTACAGAGATAGGTGGTTTAAATGAGCACCCCTAATCAATTAGCAAACACACAATACACATGACTGTGTAACCTGCTACAATACACAGCTCAGTCTGTTGAATTTGTATTTAAAAGAATGAAAGGTCCACACAACGTCAGCATAAAATATTCACCCTTCTCACAATATTTGGATTTATTATGGATTATGTCTCTGCATGCTGCTCACTGACCAAGAACAGTCCGTTCAGCCATTATACTAGTTACCGAGGTGCTGTCACTCTGTCTGATGGGCAGATATAATTATCGTGAGTCGCCATTTCTTAAGTAACTTGGACACACACAGAGAAATGCTAATTGAGGATTTCAGTCCAGCGAGAGGTCTGGAACTGGCAGCACTGGAGATATAGGAGCAGGTGTGAATGTCAGCACATCTATATACAGTTAACCAAACAGAATGATAAGAAACTAGAATCTCTTATTGAAAGATCTAGGAAATATATAAGTGTGCGGGATTTTATCACTGCATAAATACATTCTACGGTAGATAGAATAAAACTACAACACGGTTTAATTATTGTACTCACATAGGGGCTGTTACAAGCAACAGCAACAAGATGCAAATCTGCAGGTAGACAGAACATGTTGCAGAGAGTGCAATTGTTTTATTTATCGTTGAGAGATACTGAACCTGCCTTTCAGCCTGGTTTGCTGGTGCAGATTTGCTCCTTAGTGAAATTGTATTTACCCTTTATCGTTAAGTTATGTAATTATTATTATTACTGCAGAATATTCCACCTTATTTCATAATTAGGGATATAAGGCTGTAGTCACAGATTTTTTAAAAGTACGCAATTATACGCACATAGCAAGGCAAGAGCCACCACACTCCCCTCTCCAGCCCGTGCAATCATAGACTTACACCTCCATAGTCCACTCTGATCTTTAAATGTGTACTTACGTGCGTATATGTCTCATGTAAATTTTCAAGTACGTATTTCTACGCAGCACATCCGCACGTATGTTCCCAAGTGCGATTCACATGTTCGTACCTAAAGCACTTATGTGCGTATATTCTACGTTACTTACATAAATAAAATTACTACGCATGCGTACCTAAAATACGCGCACAACTCCACGTGAAAACCGATCTGTAAATCTGGCCCATACTCCTTTACACACCAAAAAAGAGACTTGATATTAAAAGGACAAACTAAAAAAAATAAACGTATTTCATGGGTAAAGCTGTTTTGTTGACCATTTGATCACTAACACTAACTATTTATAACGACTGGTTTTAGATGAGTATTTTAATAGTACTTATAAAAAGAGAAGAAATGAAACTGACCTTCGTTTCACTACTGAGAATTCAGGGAGCATTGAAATGTAATTTTCCATAGTGACAAATAAGAGTTAGCTGTATAAAGAAATAGTTACTTTGAAAAGCTTTCCAAACTTAAGCACAGACTGGATTGAGTAAACCGCCTGTAATTTGAACCTCAAACAAAACCCCTAAAAGTAAAATTTTATTTCTATAAATATTTTTGGGCTTTCCTGTTATTTATCATGTTTATAAATTCATTAAACAAAAAAGATGATCAGAGCTTGGGTTTATCATTTAAAAAACAGCAATGTTTTAGTACCGAGCGACTGACAGATTTTATTTTGCTTAGATACTGATATAACAATATTACTTGTTTGTTGTGGGAAGTAAAATGTAACACAGAGGGGAGAGAATCTATTATAAAAGATACGTTGTGGTTTAAAAAGCAGATTCATTTATAGATAGTGCTGTGTGCCCCACTCTACGATCCAGATATGTAGTTAGAGACATATTATGACACATGTAAAGCTGATGACAGATCAGCGTATACTGTGTATTAAGCAGGCAATAGCGGCTGCTTTAATCTCCCCATAAGGAACGGTTCCCAGGGGATGCAGGGTGGATGAGAAAGTCCAATGTTCAGTCAGAACAACTGCAGAATGCTCCCTCAGTTAAGAACACATTGGCCAGGGAAGGAACACTCTGCACCATTTAAAGGGGAGTATATTTAGGATCTGCATGTATAGTGCCTAAGGCTGGATTATGAAATCATCTATTAAAAAAAATCACCTGGTGGAAGAAACAATTAAGATTCTTAGTAAAGTGTCTTTGGAGAAAGCAACAGTGATTCCAGTTATACCTGTCCATGGTCCATATTTTCATGTACTGTTTACATTTTTAATTAATGAGAAACTTAAGCCCTAAACCTTGGCATTTCCATTCTACAGAAACTCTTAAGGACGTAATTTTCCTTATTCCCAGTGTTCCATTTTATATCATGACCGTGTTATAGAACAAGATCGTCTTCACACCAGAGCATAAGCTGCGGGAAGGTTAAAGTGGAGATGTTGCCCATAGCAACCAATCAGATTCTAGCTCTCACTTTCCTATTACATACTGGAAAATGTCAGCTAGAATCTGATTGGTTGCTATGGGCA